>SMMG02000104.1:0-50604 GCA_005393395.2 Gossypium australe
TAGAGCCCAGGTCTTGCGGCTCAAGGATATAATCGTGTGGCAAAACCGTGTACAATCGAAATATGGGTCACACGGCTGTTCTCAACCTGTGTGCTTGCCCAGTGAGTGTTCAAAATATTGTCACATGGTCGGTCGCAGACCGTGGACCATGTCAAACCTGTACCTTAAATTAACAAGACAGATAGCTATATGAATTGACCATGTACGGCACACGACTGTGTGGCAGCCCGTGTCCCAGGCCGTGTGCACCCAAATAACTTAAAAAATAAGCAATTTAATGCACCATTTCTTAAGAACCAATAAAACCATTTCAAACTCTTTTCACCTATTAAAAACATATCTAATCATGCCAAAAACATACTAAAAACATGCAAACTATGTGCGTAACCAATATGCCCACATTGGCGCCACAATTTAAATACTATTCCAAATTCACATTCAATATACACATGTTCTTATTTTATAAACCAACAAACATATCTATTCATATATTTCTATTTCATCCAATGAACCAAGCATCAAACCACTTTCATAATGCATATAACAAATGGTCAAAAGCACTTATATAGACATACCATTGCCCTCACACACCACAATCAACCAAAATACTAATTAAGCTTTACATCAATAAACTCATATCATACTTCAATTGACACAAAACATAACTATAATGTTTACGGCATATATAAACCAAAATCTTATTTACATGACACTTATAATCGGACCAAAGTGAACAGATAGTTACCGATCAAGTTATCAGATAGTGTGATCTTCAAATCCAATCCAATCGACAGCTTGCATCTAACGATCTATGAGGAGGAAAAACCAAAACAAGGTAAGCTTACGTAAAGCTTTGTAAGATCGAAATAAACTTTAATTTTAACTTACCGTAAATGATGTAATTTAAACATTTTACAAGATAATTCAATTTCATACTCATGAGTTCCTTAATTACCTGTACACAACGTAAGGCTCAAAAGTTATTGAGTTCATATGAAACATATAACTTTATCATATTATCAAACACACATGAAAAACACATTTGGTAGACAAACCAACCATCACATATTCATTTAACATTTAACATCTTTATTTCAGGTACTCTCATTTCAAATGTCCCCTTTTCCCATATTAATATTATAAATATTTTATATAACACTTCATAAAACCGATTCATATAAATATTTCCATATAAGCATTTTGTATAACCATTTCATCTAAACATTTCATCGTACCATTTCATTTACACATTTAACACATAGTCATTCTATATCACACATTTTGTTTCAATAGTTCATATAAACATATCATCCCCAAATCACTTACATCAATTAAACAAGGTGAAAACTAAATAAATTAGCTTAATCATATCTATCAATCATTTAGACACGTATGTGATTAGTATTGAAAATGGTTCATCATATGCTTTATGTTCTATAATAATTCCATCCAAACTAATATAAGTATCTACCTTTAATCACATAATCATCAATATGAAACATATTACAAAATCATTCTTGTTAAAATATTCAAATGGTACACATCAATATTTCCACATTAAACACATTTTTCATAGCCCGACGAACTATAGCAACATGACTCGGATACTCGGTAACTACACCACACGAGGCATCAAAGATTCGTAATAGAGGCATTAAAGTGCAAAAGGAGGCACAAATGTGCAATCAGAGGCACCGAAGTGCAAACAAAGGCAAAGTGCAATCCCGTACAAGCGCGCATACTAACCCTATTGGCATGCCAATCGGATCCTAACTGTTTACTACATTCAATTAGGCAATATAACTTAATTCAAGCATTTACATCCAAAAGCACTTCGTAATTTCTAAACACATACTATAAATCAGATACATTCATTTCAACATTGTGAAATCATAGATTTCCTATTAGTAAATATTCCTTTTTGTACATAATTGCAATATTTACCAATTTATAGGTAAATAATGAAATTTCACATTCTATACTGTTATCCAACAACATTAATACAAATTTAAAATAATATTAATGTACACATACTTTGTAATACCCCTAACCCATCTTCATCACCAGATTAGGGTTAAGGAGCATTACCAAACAATTGGAATAACATTCAACTTCATAATATTAAATAAATTAATCTTATTATGAACCTATCAAATATATACATTCGGTCCCCAAATCGAACCTTCGAGGCCCTAAAAATAGCTTAGAAGCAATTTGCAACTAATTTGAAACAAAACAAGAGATTTGGGAAAAAGTTACAAAATATGAAAACAATGATCACACGGCCGTCTGGCCAGGCTGTGTAACATTCAAACAAAGGGACACACGGCCGTGTCCTAGCCCATGTCTCCACCCGTGTAACTCACTAAGTTGGGTCACACGGCTGCGTCGCAGGCCCTGTGACAAACCGTGTAACTCTCTGACTTGCAACACACGGTCGTGTCCCGGGACATGTGCCAGGCCATGTAACTCACTGACTTAAAACACTAAGAATTTACAAATGACACACGGGCGTGTGACAGCCAGTGTCCTAGGCCAGGTGATCACAATTTGACCCTAAATTCAAGCCATTTCGAGGCTAACCATACCTAAGCAAACATTCCACTTGTGCACACATTCAAGACTTAAACATCATTCAAACACTTATAAACATACCATTTCAAACATCCTATTTCATCTAACCAATATTCCATTCAAAGGCACCACATTTATATACCAAAAAATCATTAACCAACAAATCAATATGACCATACTTCAAGTATAAAACCTAGTTCATTTATCTACAAAATGATATCACAAATGACCATTTTGAAGCCAATACAAACATACCAAAAGAGTCTTATATACAAGCACTTAAGAATGGTCAAAATTACTTAACTTGAATAGGCATTAAAGGTCAATTAAACCAAACAAAACTTTAAAAGCAATACATACCAAATCAACCATTAACACATTCAGGAAATACCATAACAAAAGATCCTATACATGCCATTTAAAACATTGGCCAAAATACTCAAAAAAAATACCGAAGTGGTTGCTGGATAGTGTGATTGATCACCGACAAGCTTCCAACCAATCGAGCTTCCGATAATCTATAAAACAAAGGAAAGTAACAACATAAGCAACTAGTGCTTAGTAAGCTCGTATAAACTCAAACAAACTTACCATTTCATTAGCGCAATTTATAAATAAGCAGTCAATACTAAGATCATAAGCTTAGTAAAAGCCTATACAAGCATCATCAAACTCACAAGTTAGTAGGCTCATCCATAATACATATGAATTCAACCATAATATAAATAGATTTTCATATGCACATCATTTATTATATTAGCCTTTTCATAAATCATGATTCAATATCCCATAGTGTACTTACCGTATCATTCCTTTACTTACCTGTTGAGCCATTTAGAATTGCATTAGATACTCGGGAATGCTCACACATAGTATGCCTTTCCATAGAATCGTAACCTTTTCTGTTCAATAATGCTCGCCTGCTCACATGAGCTGTGGGTTAGAATGTTTGCTACACGATGCTGCTCACACGAGCTGTGGAAAATCTACAACAAATGTAGGACGTCAGCCATCAATAGGACATTCAATACCAGCACCCGAAACATGAAATCCCTAACGACAAGTCATTCGTATCCTAAAAATGCTTAAGGTTCAAACGAGATTCGTTATCCGTCAATTACTCATATATCGATAAATATACAATTTCTAGTCCGTTTATATTAGTACAACATTGCAATAATCAATTTAGCTAACATTAATATGATCATATTTCATTCGAACTTACCTCGATAACTTTGGTCGTAGAAGTAGAGTTGAACACTAATCCGAAGCTTTACCCTTACCTCGATTTAAGTCTGGTTGTTGTTTATCTTGATCTAAATAGATAATTTCATCCAATTAAGTACTTCAAATATTCAATTTAATCCATAATTCATATTTATGTAAATTACAAAATTACCCCTAACATTTTAACTTTTCACAATTTAGTCCTTAAGCTCACAATTGAAATTTAACCACTTTAATCATCCATATAAACTAGCCAAATTTCTTAGGGACTCATATCAACCTACTTAAATCATCATTCATAATTTTACCATGAAATTTTACTACTTTCACAAATAAATCCCTAAATACAATTTCATCAAAAATCACTTAACAAAGCATGTTTGTTTAACAACTAAAGTTAATAATCTAACATCTAACACCAAAACCTATTCAATAACAACCATGGCAAGTCCCTTAGACTTTAACAGTTTTGCAAATTAACCCTCGGGCTAGCTAGATTAAATTAATACAATCACAAAAATGTAAAAAATCATTGAAAACATGCAAAAATTACACACCATGCATTAGCAACGTGACTTGGCAGAACCTAGCTTCTCCTTTGCTATGGTTTTCAGTTGAAACAAGAAAAATTAAAGGTTAAAGATGGCTACTTTTGTTTTATTTGTTTAGTTTATGTTATTTATTTCTAAATTACTAATTTGTCCTTTAAAAACTAACAAATTTCATGCATTTACTCATCAAAGCCATCCACTATAAACTCAATTGGTATAATTACTATCTTAGTCCATTATTTAAGGTTTCATAGCCGTTACCCATTTTCACTAATAGAATTCAACTATTACACATTTTAAAATTTAGTCCTTTTTACCTAAGTAACCATTTAAACTTCAAAATTTATTAACGAAGATTTAATACAACCTCAAAATAATCCTATAGACATTAAAATAGTAAAAAAAACTCATTCATCGAAATTATGGTCCCGAACCCACTGTTTCTGACACCTGTAACACCCCAAACCCGGCCTCGACGTTATGGCTGGATCTAGCATGTCACGTCAAAAGGGTGTTTAAAAGCGACGCGTTCGTTGAAAACTTCGTATTCTTTTTGAAACTCCGAATTTCGTTGTTTGAAGAAAAAAATAAGATTTTCTTACATGTCACATCTAAAGGGTGTTTAAAAGCGACCCGTTCGTTGAAAACTTCGTATTCTTTTTGAAACTCTAAATTTCGTTGTTTGAAGAAAAAAAAGATTTGCTTAAAGTGTATTCTTGTAAAGATGTTATTATTTTTTGAAAAACTCGTTTGTTGCATAAATCTGACTTAAGAATTGCGAAATCGTGATATTTTGGAAAACGGTTGTTATCGTTTTAAAAAAAAAAATCTATGTTTAACCAGTTAACAATTATTAACTAGCAGAATTACCAAATGAAAGTTTAAAAAGAAAAAAAAATCCAACGGCCTTATTACACAAAATATTAACCCAAAAATATTAATATAAAATAAACTAAAACCGGATTTACTAAGTTTCGTAAGAAGCAAAACCGACGTATGGCCACCTCCGAGTCCCCCGCAGCACCAAATCCTCTATCGCTGGGGGATTACCTGCATGGGTTAAAAGAAAGGGGTGAGTTACGAGAACTCAGTGTGTAATCCCCTTACTAGAGTAATAGTCAGTATACAGAATCAGAAATCTAACAGTCTGGGCCAAAGCCCTTTAACAGTTACAGTACAGTCTAGTTCAGCATACCTAGGTCAAAGCCCACCACAATATCATTTGGGTCACAGCCCATAACAGAATCAATTGGGCCTAGCCCAAAAATCATGGTAATGCAAACAAATTAATGAGCCCAACCCAATCCAACCATCACACCACCCACCCGACCAGCCCCACACTCCATGTTGGGACCAAGTCAACCCACCCAGCCCACACCAAGAACGCAGCCGAGCTGCCAATATCAATGCAGCAAAGCTGCCAGTAACAGTATACGTGGCTGAGCCACTAACATCAGTAAATCGCGATAGAGCCACTGAATTAGTATAACGTGGCATACCCACCAGTACAGTACTTCCTCCAAATCAGCAACCTAACCCAATGCAGTATGTCATGTATGTCATGCTCAATCAGTACACGTGTATGCAAAATGGCTATGCTTAGTACCAGCCATTTCAACATATATTAACAGCAAATCAGACACATGCCCACAGTCAAGTCGATTAAAACACAGTTATACAATCACAGACAAATCATGGCACAAAATCAGTCTTTTACCCTTAGGGGTAAAATAGTCATTTTACCCTATAAGGGTATTTTGGTAATCTTACCCTACAGGGGTAGTTCGGTAATTCTACTCAAAACTAATCCATGTATGCAGCATCTCAAACATAATTAATCATACAATTAACACATACAACACTAGTACTGCCACGAGGGTACAACGGTCATTTAATTGGTTAGGGGTAAGATGGTCATTTCGCCTCGTAAGGGCATCTCGATAATTTTACCCGTCGAGGGTATTTCGGTAACTTTACCCATAATGGGTATTTTAGTAATTTCGCAAACCAGGGGTATTTTGGTAATTTCACAAATCGGGGCATTTCGATAATTCTGTAAACTAGGGGTATTTCGATAATTTCACAAATTAGGGGTATTTTAGTAATTTTGCAATCCGAGGGTATTTCGGTAATTTTACAAATTAGGGGTATTTCAATAATTTTGTAAACCGAGGGTATTTCATAATTTCGCAAACTAGGGCATTTGATAATTTTGCAAACCAGTGGCATTTCAATAATTTAGCAAATCGGGGGTATTTCGGTAATTTTACAAATTGAGGGTATTTCGGTAATTTTACAAATCGAGGGGTATTTCAGTAATTTTGTAAACCAAGGTATTCTAAACAGAGATAACGATGCGAATGGGCCTAGGGCCCATTCTCGGCCCAAATTGACCCACACGCTCGTGTGGCCCATTTAGCCCAAATCTAGCCACAGATATGAGATTCACATAGACCAGTTCAATATCTACTACAAATACAATTTACATATGGGCTGACGGGCCCCACTTGGCCTCGTGCGGCCCAACCAGCATCAACACACAAGAATACTCATGGTGGCCTCAACTATCGCGTCGAAGCTCCCACACATGCGCTTGCACGCTCCTGTGGCTACCATCGTCGTGTGACCGGCATTTCGGCATTTTCCGCTCTACAACTAGAGTAGTGCGAAATACACACCTGATAGGATCTGGAGTTAATCCGCGCTCCGACCACTCCTGTGCCCAAACGCCAACCAAGGTGTGCTTACTCTCCTCATAGATTGCTCTATTTAAAGCCAGCTTCTCACCTTCCCTCTTGCTAGCTTCCCGATGGGATCCCTCCTTCAGCAGAGTTTAATTCCAACATAAACTCTGGGCCGCCCCAACTTAGCAAAATAAATATCCCTTTTTTCTTTTGATGGGATTCGAACTCAAACTCCCCTGTAACTTAATCCACGCGCTAGCCACTAAGCCAGAAGCTCCTCTTGTGTCTAAAATCATGCACAACTAAATATAAGTCTATGGGCCAAAGTCTAAGTTCACTTATAAATAAATCAAAATGAAATGCAAGTGCCAAGACTTGAACCTTGGACCCCTTGCTTCCTTGTGTAGCGTCATTTGCCACTAGACTACAACTCCTTTTGTGTCATTTTTCTCTACATTTTATTCTTAAAGACTACTTACTAACCCCCAGGGTTTACTCACCTAAAACCAAAATTTTCATAAAGCCCAGGTTTGATCTCGGGACTTCATAGAAGCCCGCTAACCTTCCAAAATCACTCACCTAATAGGACCAACTTGCACTAGTGCCGTTCTCTTGTTCTCAAAAATTTTAAAAGCTCCCATAGCCAAGGCCCAATAGGCCCAATACTACTAGGCCAAAAATTTGGGTCGTTACAACAACACTGAAAACGGGTTGTTACATACTTACTCTATGAACTTACCTCGACAAATACAGATGACTAATTCGATGACTAATTCGACACATTATCTTTTCCTCAGTTTACATCCGTTTGAAACGTTTCGTTATCTATATAATAATTTTTCATTCAATTAAACCATTAAAGTAACTTAATATTTTTAACTCAACTTATAAACCTTATCAATGGGAAATTTACAAAATTGCCCCCAATGTTATGCAATTTAGCCCCTAATTTCGAAACTTGCAAATTTATCATTTTTAACTAAATTCATGTTAGTCGATTGTCATAGGATTCCTAAACAGACTACATTCATCAAAATTTCATTTTAAATCCAATGGATTTTACTCTTTTTACAAACTAATCCTTTAATATTAAAATTACTAAAAAATCACTTAACAAAATACTTATATCTAGATATAAAACTCAAAAACCCATCAATTAGATTCACAAACACACCTAAATCATTCATGGTAACTCCCT
Source organism: Gossypium australe (assembly GCA_005393395.2). Classification (NCBI taxonomy): domain Eukaryota; kingdom Viridiplantae; phylum Streptophyta; class Magnoliopsida; order Malvales; family Malvaceae; genus Gossypium; species Gossypium australe. The sequence continues at coordinate 8,235 of SMMG02000104.1, forward strand.
CAACTTTTAATAGTTTCAGAAATTGATCCTCAGGTTAGCTACATTAAGCTACAACAATGTGAAAAACATAAAAATTACTAAAAACGGGCTTAAAACACATATCATGCATGGTGAGACAAGCTCCCGTTGAGTTTTTGTTCTCCAACTAAAAATATGATGAAATTTTGTTTTTCCATCATTTTTTTGATGTATTAATTTAATTTATTATATAATTACAAGTTTGCCCTTTAATTGTACTTGAAAATTCATTAAAAACAATGCCAGTATTGTCTATTGCAATCTAATTTGGTATATTTACCACTTTAATCCATTAAAACATGATTCATTAGCCATTTAGTACAATTGAACTAATAGCAATTGACTTTTGCAGCTTTTACAATTTAGTCCTTTTTTCTTAATTAACTATATAACGTTAAAATTCCTTAACCAAATTTTAAATGACCCTAATAGCACTCCATAAATATTTAAAAAATATTTATAGGCTCAGTTTATAAAAACGAGAGCTTGATACCTCTTTTTTTTTTTTTTTTTTTAAATCGCTTGACTTTTGGGATCTACCACTTAAACCTAATTATCGTTCAATTAACAAAAATCATTAAAGAAATTTAAAAAAAGTTATATACTTGACTCGTAAATATAAATAATAGTATTTACGAACTCACTCGTTGGATTGTGGTCAATGGGTTGTTACATGATCAAATTTCCCTAAACCATACATGATTAAAGGCTAATTGGAAGTGCTCTAATAGATCTTAACCTTGATAGAAATAAATGGTAAAAATAATAAAAGTTGATAGCCCCTAATGGTAGTTCTAAGAGTGACACATCACCAAAATTGGCCACGAAGAGGATTGTTTTGAAAAACACCAAAGAGATCTGTTTTAGGACCGAAAAAAATCTATTTTAAACTTGAAAATTATAAGCAAATCAAGGCTGGAATCAGTGTTTTAAATCGACATTATGGATCAAAACAAAAGCCACAAAAATAAAGGCTTTAGGGGCGTCAACCACCACCAACGGCGGTGATTTTGGGACTGGTTTGGGGGCTTAATAAATATTAATTTGAAGGGTGGAAATGTGTCATTTAAATCATTAAAAATCATAAAAATTCCATATCTGGTGTAACACCCCATACCCGGCCTAGACGTTATGACCGGATCTGACGTGTCACATCAAAGTGTTGATTTGAAAACTGGTCTTGTCGATGAAAGTTCGTGACTAAAGTTTTAAATCCCTCTTTAACTAATCGTTATTAAAAACATTGGTATTGAAAATCAAAAAATGTTAACTAACTATTGGTCATATCATTTTTACAAGTTTATTAATCTGAATTAAACCATTTAAATTTGAAATGCGTGATTTTCTTGGGAAACAGTTTATTCTGAAAAACCGTTTTTCCTAATCTAGCAAGTAGAAACGAGGAGTCAAAACCAAATAAAAGTTAAACCTCAAATGGCCTTATTACAAAAACAAACCCAAGCATAAATTAGAAATACTTAAGTCTCAAGCGGAAAATCAGTGTTCACATGGCCACCTCCGGGTCCCTCGTGACTCCAAATCGGTTAAGGCTGGGGATTACCTGTACAATTAAAACAAAGGGTGAGTTTGCGAAAACTCAGTGTGTAATCCTCTATCAGTCAAATCACAATCGGTGTAAGCAGAAACTGACTGGGCCTAAGCCCTATACAGTAACAGATTAGTTTAGGCTTTAGCCGTATACAGTAGCAGTGTGGGCCTAAGCCCAAAATAATAACAGTACAGACCAGAGATGCAACCCAACCCAATCTAGCCAACACACCACCCGTACCAACCAACACACCATGTGGGGACTAAGTCGACCCACCTAGCCAACACACGATATCGCGGCATAGCTGCTAAGAGTAACGCAGCAAAGCTGCTCATAACAGTAAAGTCGGCCAAGCCACTAAAATCAGAAAACGTGGCGAAGCCACTAGAACAGTAAAAACGTGGCAGAGCCACTAGAACAGTAAAAACGTGGCGGAGCCACTAGTACAGTACTTCCTCCAAATCAGAATCCCCAACCCCAATGTAGAATGTCGTGTCATAAATATTACGTTTATGCAGTATGTCATAATCATAACTAGTCATATAAATATCATACACACATTATGTAACACCCAAAATCCGGCCTAGAAGTTAGGCCCAAATCTGGCGTGTCACATTGAAGAGTTTTTCGAAAACCATGCTTTCATTAGAAACCCTTCTTATTGAATTTAAAACTTTCTGCCATGTAAAACCTCAGATTTTGTTTGCTTATCTTCAAAACGTAGTTTATTAAAAGTCATTCTCTTGCAAAAACATTAATATATTTAAAACCTTGTTTGTTGCAGAAGCTTAATTTAAAACAGTTGCGGAAACATGATATTTTGAAAAACAGTAGTTATTTGTAAAAAACCCGTGTTTAATAGACTAGCAGTTTGTAATTAAAAGAAATACCAAATAAAAGTTTAAAATGAAAAACCCAATGGCCTTATTAAAAAATTATTAACCCAATAATTTAAAATAATTAAATTAAACTAAAATCGCTAAGTTTAGTCTTTAAACCATATCCGATTGTCGCCACCTCCGAGTCCTCCGCAGCTCCAAATCCTCTAAGGCTAGGGATTACCTGCACAATTAAAAACGGGGTGAGTTTACGAAAACTCAGTGTGTAATCCCTTATTACTGTCACAGTCTGGGCCTAAGCCCTATTCGGTAACAGTCTAAGCCTAAGCCCTATTCGGTAACAATCTGGGCCTAAGCCCCAAAATCATATCAATGCAATGAACATGTACCCAACCCATACCAACCAAACTCTCCACTCGTACCAACCAGTTTCTCCATGTGGGGACCATGTCAACCCACCCAGCCAACACACCAAGCTTAGTACCGGTTGCGGCACTAAGTCAACAGAATGGCTCGGCCCCGTGAACAGAACGACTCAGCACAATGAACAGAACGGCTTGGCGCCGTAACAGAACGGCTCGTAGCACACTTCTAGTTAACAGAATGGCTAAAAGCCGTAGATAGAATGGTTATAAACCATAATCAGGATGGCACAGAGCCATAATCAGGATGGCACAAAGCTATAGGCGACTGTAATAAGTTTGGCACATAGCCATCAGCGACAGTAATATAATCCGCACACAGCCACGGGTAATTATGATAGACACAGAGTCGTCAATATATATGTTAGGCACATAGCCACGGGTAAATACGGTTGGCACAAAGCCATAATCAAGATGGCACAGAGCCATATTTATCGTAGAAAGGCTGAAAGCCTTGTACAGAACGACAATGGGCCGTACACTTCCTTAGTAACTTTGTCCCAACCCCATGCAATATGTCATGTATGTCATGCTCAATCATCACAGGTGTATGCAGAATGACCATAATCAGTAACAGTCATTTAAAACATATATTACAGCATATCAGTCACACGACCACAGTCAAGTTAGTTAAAACACAGTCCTACGATCACAGTCAAGTCATGGCACAAAATCAGTCTTTTACCCTTAGGGGCAAAATAGTCATTTACCTGTAAGGGTATTTCAGTTATCCTACCTGTAACACCCCTAACTTGAGACCATCGTCGGACTAGGGTTAAAGGTATTACCAGACGGATCGGAAACTTTTACTGACATTACATACATTTGTTCATCAATTACACTCATAATGTCCCTTAAATAGGTCAACGAGACCTTAGTCGTGCTTTAAACCGAGTCGGGACTAAACCGGAACATATACAAAAATTCTCGAAATATTTTAAACTTTCTAAGTTTCAGGGGTTACACGCCCGTGTGGACAGGCCGTGTGCCTCCCACGGCTGCTAGACACGCCCATGTGTCTTTCCCGTGGTCGAATCTACTTAACTCCACGGCCACCAAGCACGCCCGTTGTAACAGACCGAATTTGACCCTAATCGGAACGATGGTTTCGGGACCACGAATCGAGAAATATTTCATTATTATAATTTGAGTCTATAATATGAAATTGATGTGTGTGAAAGTTTCGTATGAAAATTTTATCGTTTAAGTGTTAATTTGATAAAAAGGACTTAATCGCGTAAAGCGTAAAAGTAGCATACTAAAGTGAAATGTGTTAATTTGAGCATGGCTTTATGATATGAGGTATGAAATGAATAATTAACCCATTTTATGAGTTAGTGGGTGGCAAAGGTCAAGTGTAACCTTATGTTATAAGTTTTTTATTATTTAGTAAAGGTTAAAATAGTAAAACATAAAATAATATTATATGTTATATTATATGAAATTAAAAGCCATTTTTTTTGTTCTTCTTCTTCCATTGCCGTGAGTTAGCTATGAAAAAGAGGTTTAAGGGCTTAAAACATTCGGTCATCATCAGCTCAATTAGGTATGAATTTTAGCTCGGTTTTTGATAATTTTTACGTTTTTGAGATCGTTGCTTCGAATATTACCCGACCCATGCTAGAATTTGAGATTAGTATATATAGGATTCGGCCATTAACATGTTTAAGTGGTTTTGATATTTGATGGTTTTAGATTAAATATATGCTAAAGATTTCAGGTTTTGTATTAGGAATTTGGTGGAATTTTGTATTTAGGGCTAATTTGAAAAAAATAAAGATTAGTAGGACTTATTTGAAAAATAATGGAAAATATGGACTTGTATAGCCCTATTGAATATTCGGCCCTTGAGTTACATGGTGAAATTTTGTGTATTTTGAGTTTTATGCAAATAGGACTAAATTGCAAAATTGTGAAATAGTGGGGGTAAAATGGTAATTTTCCCATTTGTGTGTTTTGGGACTAAATTGAAATGAAATGTACTTGAATGAGCTGAATTTTAATGTGTTTAGATCAAGAACAAAGAAAAACGATTTGGATCGGGAAAGACGAAGGTTCTCGAATAGCCGATTTGCACGGTCTATCGACAACCGAGGTAAGTTCTTAAGTTTAAGTACATATAAGAGTTAATTATGAATGTAGTCATTGATATAAATTGACTTATTTGAGCATTTAAATTGAGGATAGCCGAATGCTAAAGTTCACTATTGGACTTAATATGATTTGAATTTGAAATGAAAACTTATATATATGATATATGTTAAGTGATTGTGGTTTAAGCACATGACTTGATATAATGTGTTGTTAACATGATGAATTGATGAATTATAGCTATATTATTCGGGCTTTTAGCCTAGCAGGCCCTGTGCCGGTGTATTATAGCCTAGCAGGGCCATGTGCCGGTGAAACAATTCGGGCTTAAAGCCTAGCTGGCTTATTGCCGGTGATTAATTTCGGACTTAAGTCCAGCAGGCCACGTGCCGGTGATTGTAATCTGAGCTCAGAGTCCTTGAGAATTTGGTTATGCACATGTCAAGAAATTTCAGCTTTGAAATGTATTGAATTCGACAGAGAGGTAAGTAGTTCATTTTCGTACTACTCAAGAAAATAACGAACTAGCACCTGAAGAAGTGGAAGTTTATTACTTTGATGAATGATATATATAAATATAAATTTATATATGTGTGTGCTATGGCTATGTTCGAATAGAGGATAAAAGATTATGCTATATTACTTGGTTGTGAAGAATGGATGTGATTTATATTGTACTAGGTGGTTAAAAAGGGCATATGAAAACTTACTGTGATTTATATGTTCATGTGAATAGAATCGAGCATCTACTAATGTGATAATTATATATGTTCAAATGTTTAAGCATGTGAGGATGAGATCAATGATATTATGTGAAATGAAGAAATGAGAGTTGGTATAAGTATTTTGTAAGTTAGGACTTTATGTGTAATACCATGATTATGTATATATTATATGCTTTGTATTAAGTATATTTTTAACACTTGAGACTTACTAAGCTATTAAGCTTACTTCGTGTGTGTACATTGTTCCGTCTTATAGATTTCAAGCAAGCTACGGGCCACTGAGGATCGTCAGAAAAGTCAACCGCACTATCACCCCTTTTTGGTACTTGATCTTAGTGTTGAATCAAAGGCATGTATAGGTTAGACTAAAGTTAAGACTAAGAACATTTAGTTCTTTATATATATATATAGCCATGCGAAATGGCTGTTCTTTGATCGAGTTTAATTCCTATGCTCTTGTTATAATGGTTTGATTATATATGAAAAGTAGTCATATGATATACATGTTGTGGTGTGTAGTCATATTTTTATCAATGAATAGAATGATAGATGTCTGATGAGTTATAATATGTAGTATACTAAATAAGTAATATGCTCATTATATATAGATGTTTTGCGTTCGGGATAAGCATGTCATATATGCTTTGCATTTGTTTGAAAGTGGTAAGGTCATTTTATGTAAAAGATGAAATTTATATGTATATACATGTATGGAATATGATCGTGGTTTAGGTGATTTATACATTATTTGTTAATTTGACTTCTTATTGATAGTTGAGTTAAACCATGTGTTTTGTTATAAATGTATGAATCCTTAAAGTAGTTATACAAATTCAGATGTTGTTAGTAAGAAATGAATATGTTTTTATTTGTTAACTGCAAACCCGAGAGGGTCAGTGAAATAGTATGCCGATCTTTATGTGATAGTTGACTATGTAGATTCGATTATAAATGGTTAAAAATGAACATGCTTCTTGGTTGGTTTATTATAAATCCAAATGAAAGGTGAAACAATATATTCGGCCAAGAGGTAACTTTAATATGTTTGTATATTGTCATGGATTATTAAATGGTATGATGGTTCAATTGATTTAATATGCGTATGTCTTATAGTAATATGAGTGAAACTCAGCTTAATTTATATGAGTCCTGATTGATATTCGATATATGTTATAAATTGACATATGTTGAGATATGGTTTAAATGTATATTTATATGTCATGAATGTTTAAGTTATGTAATTCAGACATTTATATATATATTAAGTACTGGTAATATAACTCGTTGTACATTTTATTTTATTTATTTATTTAATAGGTTGTAATGTTATGTATAATATAGTAAAGATCACATTGTTTGTGCTTGGATTCTATTGAAGGTCTATTTCGGAAGTTGAGTTTAGTTTGCTAAGGCCTCATAACCCTAATCCGGCGACGGACTCGGGTATGGGGTGGTACATTTGATTGGTATCAGAGCTTACGGTTTAGTCGATTCTAGGATTACCGTAGAGCGTGAGAGTCTAGCTATACATGCCTTTGTTATTTATATTGATAGTGTGGTGACTTCTGACATTCTGAATTGTGTCTTATATAGTAAATGGACACTGATCCTGAAAGAGCCGTAAGGGATGATGTAGAGAGTGTAGCGCCTGATCGTGCACGAGGATCAGTGCCGGTAGACTCTCGACCAGTTTCGGGTAGCCACGAGGGGGAGGCTAAACAAGCCTTCTACCAGATGATGAATGAGTGGTTTACCCAGTTTATTCAGACTAACCCAGCTGTACCCCAACCTCCACCCCCGAATAATCCAACTCCGATACCTTCAGCACCCCCGCTAATAGATCCGATGAGGTCCAGTAGGCCTCCAGTTGATAAAATCCGGAAATTTGGGGCTGAAGAATTCAGGGCCAATGATGATGATGACGCAGAGCGAGCCGAAATGTGGCTTGAAAACACTATTCGGGTACTTGATGAGCTATCTTGTACTCCAGACGAATGCCTGAAGTGTGCTATATCTTTACTTTGGGACACTGCATATCACTGGTGGAAGACACTAGTATCAGTGGTTCCGAAAGAAAAAGTGATGTGGGATTTCTTCCAGAATGAATTCCGCAAGAAATATATCAGCCAGAGGTTCATCGATCAGAAACGTAAAGAATTTCTTGAACTAAAACAAGGGCAAATGACCGTGACTGAATATGAGCGAAAATTTGTCAGATTGAGCCGATATGCTCGGGAGTGTATATCAACTGAAGCCATTATGTGTAAAAGGTTCGAAGATGGTTTGAATGAAGATTTAAAATTTCTTGTTGGCATTCTTGAAATCAAAGAGTTTGTGACACTAGTCGAGCGAACTTGCAAAGCTGAAGAGCTCGGGAAGGAGAAAAGAAAGGCTGAGACAGAAGCTAGAGACACTCGAAACAGATCGTCGGGTAAGAATTTCCATTCCACATCTAAAAAGTTTAGAGATGATTTCAGCCGACATAAAGCTACTTCAGATTTACCTAGAAGTGATAGACCTCCAGTGGGCTCCCGAGCTACCTCGATGGCCAGTGTTGGTAACGCTCCACAGAACCGAGTTGAATGCAAGCACTGTGGGAAATGGCATTCCGGGAGTTGCAGATTCCATGATCGGTCTTGTTTTAAATGTGGATCGTCAGATCATTTTATTAGAGCATGTCCGATGTTAGTTGAGCAGAATTCAGTTCAGAACATTAAGTCGAGCAACGCATCAGTACGAAGCAGGCCACCCAGACATTCAGGCAATGTAGGTGGTAGTCAGAGAGGAACGAAGAACACTGCAGTTCGATCTGAGGCTAGAGCTCCAGCTAGAGCTTATGATACACGAGCCAGAGAGGATGCTTCCTCCCCCGATGTCATTACCGGTACTTTCACCCTTTATGATACTACTGTGATTGCATTGATTGATCCTGGTTCGACCCATTCATATGTGTGTGAAACTCTAGTAATCAGTAAGACTCTGCCAGTTGAGTCTACTGAGTTTGTGATTCGTGTGTCCAACCCTTTGGGTAGATGCGTGCTTGTTAATAAAGTGTGTAGAGGTTGCCCATTGATGATTCGGGATTCTTGCTTCCCAGCCGATTTAATGTTGATGCCCTTCGATGAGTTCGACATAATTTTGGGGATGGACTGGTTAACTTCACATGATGCAGTGGTGAATTGCAAAAGAAAGCTTATTGATTTGAGATGTCAGAACGGTGAGATCATCAGAATTGAATCCAGTGATTTAAGTAGGTTTCCTATAGTAATATCTTCGATGTTAGCCCAGAAGTATGTGAGAAAAGGGTGCGAAGCTTATTTGGCCTATGTACTGGATAATAAGGTGTCTAAAAAGCATACTGAATCTGTACCGGTTGTGTGTGAATACCCAGACGTGTTTCCTGAAGAACTACCGGGTTTACCACTAGTATGAGAGATTGAGTTCGGCATTGAATTAGTACCGGGAACGACTCCGATCTCGATATCTTCGTATCGGATGGCACCTACGGAGTTGAAAGAGTTGAAAGCGCAGTTGCAAGAGTTGACAGATAGGGGTTTTGCACGACCGAGCTTTTCCCCTTGGGGTGCACCAGTTCTTTTTGTGAAGAAGAAAGATGGAATGATGCGAATGTGTATTGATTATCGGCAATTAAATAAGGTAACTATAAAGAATAAGTACCCGTTACCTCGGATTGATGATTTGTTTGATCAGTTGAAAGGGGCTTTAGTATTTTCGAAGATAGATTTGAGATCAGGTTATTATCAGTTGCGAGTCAGAGATACAGATGTGCCAAAGACTGCATTCCGGACGAGGTACGGACATTTTGAGTTTCTGGTTATGCCTTTTGGACTCACTAATGCACCAGCTATTTTTATGGATCTAATGAATCGAGTCTTCAGACAGTTTTTGGATCGGTTTGTAATAGTGCTTATTGATGATATACTGATCTACTCCAAAAATGAAACAGAGCATGCCGAGCATTGAGATTAGTGCTACAAACTTTGAGAGATCAACAGTTGTATGCGAAGTTTAGTAAGTGTGAGTTTTGGATGAAAGAAGTCAGCTTTTTGGGACATGTTGTTTCAGCATCAGGTATTCGAGTCGATCCGAACAAAATTTCGGCTATACTTGATTGGAAGCCACCGAAGAATGTTTTCGAGATTCGAAGTTTTCTGGGACTTGCGGGCTATTACAGACGGGTTGTGAAAGGTTTTTCTGTGATAGCTACACCTTTGACAAAGCTACTACAGAAAGATGTCAAGTTTGTGTGGTCAGAGAAGTGTCAGAAAAGTTTCGAGCAGTTGAAAGCCCTTTTGACCGAAGCTCCAGTGTTAGCTCAGCCTGAATCAGGTAAAGAGTTTATTGTGTATTCTGATGCTTCCTTAAGTGGTTTGGGCTGTGTATTGATGCAGGAAGGCAGAGTAGTAGCCTACGCATCGAGACAATTGAAGCCGCATGAAAGAAATTACCCGACGCATGATTTGGAGCTTGCAGCCATTGTGTTCGCACTGAAGATTTGGCGTCATTATTTATTCGGCGAGAAATGCCATGTTTACTCGGATCATAAAAGTCTGAAGTATTTAATGACTCAAAAGGACCTGAATTTAAGACAACGCAGGTGGCTGGAATTGTTAAAAGATTACGAATTGGTAATTGACTATCACCCGGGAAAAGCTAACGTTGTTGCGGATGCGTTAAGTCGGAAATCATTGTTTGCTCTTCGTGCAAGGAACACACAGATGGCTATGTCTAGTGATGGTTCGATCATAGCCGAGTTACAAGCAAGACCGATGTTTATCCAGCAAATTTGTGATGCACAGAAAGTTGACAAAGATTTGATTGCTAGGCGAATTCAGTGTGAAAAAGATGCAGAGTCAGATTTTCAAATTGATACAAATGACTGTTTGAAATTTAAAAGCCGAATGTGTGTTCCGAGGAACTCAGATTTGATCCAGATGATTCTGAGTGAGGCTCATAGTAGTCGACTATCGATACATCCGGGTAGCACGAAAATGTATAACGATTTGAGACAGTTCTATTGGTGGCCTGGCATGAAACGGGATATATCTGAATTTGTTTCTAAATGCTTAGTTTGTCAGCAAGTAAAAGCTGAGCATCAAATGCCATCCGGACTACTTCATCCAATCATGATTCCTGAATGGAAATGGGATAGAATTACAATGGATTTTGTATCCGGTCTTCCTGTGACACCGAGTAAGAAAGATGCCGTCTGGGTTATAGTTGATAGACTGACTAAATCAGCTCATTTTGTGCCAGTACGAACAGACTATTCACTTGATAAACTTGCTGAATTGTATGTATCATAGATTGTAAGGTTGCATGGTGTACCGAGTTCCATTGTTTCAGACAGAGACCCGAGATTCACATCGCGGTTTTGGAAGAAGTTGCAAGATGCTTTAGGTACTAAACTTCATTTTAGTACAGCCTTCCACCCGCAGGCAGACGGTCAGTCCGAGCGAACTATTCAAATACTTGAGGACATGTTGAGATGTTGCGTTCTCGAGTTTGAGGGTACGTGGGAACGATACCTACCTTTGATTGAATTTGCTTATAATAATAGCTTTCAATCAAGTATCAAAATGGCACCTTATGAAGCCTTATACGGGCGAAAATGTGGAACACCATTATACTGGACTGAACTCAGCGAAAATAAGATACACGGGGTTGATTTGATTAAAGAGACCGAACAGAAAGTGGCCATAATCAAAGATAATTTGAAAGCTGCATCAGATCGACAAAAGTCCTATGCTGATTTGAAACGTAAAGACATTGAATTTCAGGTAGGAGATTGTGTATTCTTAAAAGTTTCTCCGTGGAAGAAAGTACTCCGATTTGGTTGGAAAGGCAAGTTGAGTCCGAGATTTATCGGACCGTATGAAATCATCGAACGTATTGGGCCTGTTGCTTATAGATTGAAATTGCCCTCTGAGTTAGAAAAGATACATGACGTATTTCACGTTTCGATGCTTCATAAGTACAGATCAGATCCATCTCATGTGATCAGACCTTCGGAGATTGAAATCCAATCTGATTTGACATATAATGAAGAACCGATCCGTATCTTAGCTCGGGAAATAAAAGAGTTGAGAAATAAAAGAATTCCATTAGTGAAGGTTCTATGGAATCGTCACGGAGTTGAAGAGGCTACGTGGGAGCCTGAGGATTCTTTGAGGCATCAATATCCGACTCTGTTTCATGGTAAGATTTTCAGGGACGAAAATCCCTAAGGGGGGAGAGTTGTAACAGATTGAATTTGACCCTAATCGGAACGGTGGTTTCGGGACCACGAATCCGAGTCCGAGAAATATTTCATTATTATAATTTGAGTCTATAATATGTGAATTGATGTGTGTGAAAGTTTCGTATGAAAATTTTATCGTTTAAGTGCTTAACTTGATAAAAAGGACTTAATCGCGTAAAGCGTAAAAGTAGCATACTAAAGTGAAATGTGTTAATTTGAGCATGGCTTTATAATATGAGGTATGAAATGAATAATTAACCCATTTTATGAGTTAGTGGGTGGCAAAGGTCAAGTGTAACCTTATGTTATAAGTTGTTTTTATTATTTAATAAAGGTTAAAATAGTAAAACATAAAATAATGTTATTATATGTTATATTATATGAAATTAAAAGCCATTTTTTTTGTTCTTCTTCTTCCATTGCCGTGAGTTAGCTATGAAAAAGAGGTTTAAGGGCTTAAAACATTCGGTCATCATCAAGCTCAATTAGGTATGAATTTTAGCTCGGTTTTTGATAATTTTTACGTTTTTGAGATCGTTGCTTCGAATATTACCCGACCCATGCTAGAATTTTTGAGATTAGTATGCATATAGGATTCGGCCATTAACATGTTTAAGTGGTTTTGATATTTGATGGTTTTAGATTAAATATATGTTAAAGATTTACAAGTTTTGTATTAGGAATTTGGTGGAATTTTGTATTTAGGGCTAATTTGAAAAAAATAAAGATTAGTAGGGACTTATTTGAAAAATAAATGGAAAATATGGACTTGTATAGCCCTATTGAATATTCGGCCCTTGAGTTACATGGTGAAATTTTGAGTATTTTGAGTTTTATGCAAATAGGACTAAATTGCAAAATTGTGAAATAGTGGGGGTAAAATGGTAATTTGCCCATTTGTGTGTTTTGGGACTAAATTGAAATGAAATGTACTTGAATGAGCTGAATTTTAATGTGTTTAGATCAAGAACAAAGAAAAACGGATTTGGATCAGGGAAAGACGAAGGTTCTCGAATAGCCGATTTGCACGGTCTACGACAACCGAGGTAAGTTCTTAAGTTTAAGTACATATAAGAGTTAATTATGAATGTAGTCATTGATATAAATTGACTTATTTGAGCATTTAAATTGAGGATAGCCGAATGCTAAAGTTCACTATTGGACTTAATATGATTAGATTTTGAAATGAAAACTTATATATGTATGATATGTTAAGTGATTGTGGTTTAAGCACATGACTTGGTAATAATGTGTTGTTAACATGATGAATTGATGAATTATAGCTATATTATTCGGGCTTTTAGCCTAGCAGGCCCTGTGCCGGTGTATTATTCGGGCTTTTAGCCAGCAGGCCATGTGTCGGTGAAACAATTCGTGCTTAAAGCCTAGCAGGCTTATTGCCGGTGATTAATTTCGGACTTGAGTCCAGCAGGCCACGTGCCGGTGATTGTAATCTGAGCTCAGAGTCCTTGAGAATTTGGTTTATGCACATGTCAAGAAATTTCAGCTTTGAAATGTATTAATTCGACAGAGAGGTAAGTAGTTCATTTTCGTACTACTCAAGAAAATAACGAACTAGCACCTGAAGAAGTGGAAGTTTATACTTTGATAATGATATATATAAATATAAATTTATATATGTGTGTGCTATGCTATGTTCGAATAGAGGATAAAAGATTATGCTATATTACTTGGTTGTGAAGAATGGATGTGATTTATATTGTACTAGGTGGTTAAAAAGGGCATATGAAAACTTACTGTGATTTATATGTTCATGTGAATAGAATCGAGCATCTACTAATGTGATAATTATATATGTTCAAATGTTTAAGCATGTGAGGATGAGATCAATGATATTATGTGAAATGAAGAAATGAGAGTTGGTATAAGTATTTTGTAAATTAGGACTTTATGTGTAATACCATGAATATGTATATATTATATGCTTTGTATTAAGTATATTTTTAACACTTGAGACTTACTAAGCTATTAAGCTTACTTCGTGTGTGTACATTGTTCCGTCTTATAGATTTCAAGCAAGCTACGGGCCACTGAGGATCGTCAGAAAAGTCAACCGCACTATCACCCCTTTTTGGTACTTGATCTTAGTGTTGAATCAAAAGGCATGTATAGGTTAGACTAAGGTTAAGACTAAGAACATTTGGTTCTGTATATATATATATATATATATATATAGCCATGCGAAAATGGCTGTTCTTTGATCGAGTTTAATTCCTATGCTCTTGTTATAATGGTTTGATTATATATGAAAAGTAGTCATATGATATACATGTTGTGGTGTGTAGTCATATATTTTATCAATGAATAGAATGATAGATGTTTGATGTGTTATAATATGTAGTATACTAAATAAGTAATATGCTCATTATATATAGATGTTTTGCGTTCAGGATAAGCATGTCATATATGCTTTGCATTTGTTTGAAAGTGGTAAGGTCATTTTATGTAAAAGATGAAATTTATATGTATATACATGTATGGAATATGATCGTGGTTTAGGTGATTTATACATTATTTGTTAATTTGACTTCTTATTGATAGTTGAGTTAAACCATGTGTTTTGTTATAAATGTATGAATCCTTAAAGTAGTTATACAAATTCAGATGTTGTTAGTAAGAAATGAATATGTTTTTATTTGTTAACTGCATACCCGAGAGGGTCAGTGAAATAGTATGCCGATCTTTATGTGATAGTTGACTATGTAGATTCGATTATAAATGGTTAAAAATGAACATGCTTCTTGGTTGGTTTATTATAAATCCAAATGAAAGGTGAAATAGTATATTCGGCCAAGAGGTAACTTTAATATGTTTGTATATTGTCATGGATTATTAAATGGTATGATGGTTCAATTGATTTAATATGCGTATGTCTTATAGTAATATGAGTGAAACTCAGCTTAATTTATATGAGTCCTGATTGATATTCTATATATGTTATAAATTGACATATGTTGAGATATGGTTTAAATGTATATTTATATGTCATGAATGTTTAAGTTATGTAATTCAGACATTTATATATATATTAAGTACTGGTAATATAACTCGTTGTACATTTTATTTTATTTATTTATTTAATAGGTTGTAATGTTATGTATAATATAGTAAAGATCACATTGTTTGTGCTTGGATTCTATTGAAGGTCTATTTCGGAAGTTGAGTTTAGTTTGCTAAGGCCTCATAACCCTAATCCGGCGACGGACTCGGGTATGGGGTGTTACACCCGTGTACCTTGGCCGTGGTCAAATCTGACTTGGCTCCACGGCCACCAAGCACGCCTATGCACTTTGGCCGTGGTCAATCCTGACTACACCACACGACTACCAGGCACGTCCGTTTGCCAAGGTCGTGTACTCTTAACTAGCTATTGACTTAGTCCCACAGTCACTAGGCACGCTCGTGTGCCACAACCGTGTGGCAAAATAGGCCATTTGCAAGGCCAATATGCCACCCTCATTAGGGTCATACCTACAAGCAATTACCAATACATCTCATGCACATTTGGCAACCAAGAGCATATCAAAATAAATATCCAATCACTACATATAAAATCCAATTTCAACCAAGACAATTTCAAGACTAAAACTCGTGTAAACACAAGCATAATTCATTCAAATACTTACCTTGAACTTAACCACTTCATATACTATCAAAACTATACCAAAATATACATCACATATCATATTCATTAATGCATATGGCCAACACCTAACTAGCCAAATCACATGGCTAAGTTCACTTCATATTCATAAACAAATAACTAGCCTATACATGCCATATCTAGCTATATACATTTCTAAAATGTACCGAAACAAGTTGAGTAGTGTGATGACGATCCTCGACGGCCCCCGAGCCTTCAATAGCTTTGACGATCTATAAACAAAGAAAACATACACATAGAGTAAGCTTTCCAAAATCTTAGTAAGCCATATCTGAATAAACTTAATACACAATGCATATAACCAAATTGTATCATTGGTACTTATAAATCTCATAGCCATTTCATTTCATAGACTTTGGTACTTTTACTCACACAAAGCTTATGACATATTTCATTTCATATATCACATATAAACTTAGCTTATTCATATCCATTCTCGTATCTCATTCAAATTCTCATGTTCAATCATACATTCCTTCAAAACAAATGCATATAGGTACTTACCTTTTATACACACTTAGTGTATATACCAAACGTACCTGAAACGAATATACATTCATGTAATTGTTCATAGCTCGGAATTTGCCCGTTGAACCGTTCGAAATCTAATAGAATATATAGAATACTCAGAGTAATCACACAATGCCAACGTCCCGGACGTGGTCTTACATGTAATCAAATGTCGATGCCACTGTCCCCGACAGGGTTTTACACGAATTAATACGATGCCGATGTCCCAGACATGGTCTTACACATATAGATCATATCGATGCCAACGTCCTAGACGTGGTCTTACACATAAAGATCATATTGATGCCAACGTCCTAGACGTGGTCTTACACGAAATCTCGAATCAATGCCAACGTCCCAGACGTGGTCTTACATGATAAAACAGAACAAATACCTATGTCATGACATAGCTACTCCTATCCATTCCTAGGTTCGTACGGGACTTATCAGACATTGCTACTATGTCGTTCTTATCTTAGAAATCATGTACACATCATTGCATAGTCATTCATCGTATTCAATAGTTACAAGGACCTACACAATCCAATACAAATATGTTTATTTGCATAATGACTTACCTCAGATTTGATTTAATTGAACGGAAACGGCTATACGGTTACTTTCGCTTTCCCGCGATCTAAGTCCGATTTCTTCGGCTCTTGATCTATACATATTCAAATTTAACCCTTTTATTCAATTATTTATTCAATTCGATCCACATACACACTTTTAGGGCAATTTACAAATTAGCCCTCACATTTGCACATTTATCAATTTAGTCCATTTTTCTCAAAACATCAAATACACAAAATCATCTCATACTCATGCTTAGCTAAATGCTTAAGTATATCATACAAGCCCATATTTTCCATCAAATTCACAATTTAGTCCCTCAAATTAACATTTTCTCAATTTAGTCCTATTTAGCTAAATTCATCAAAATTTCAAGAATAAATTATGTTCATCTTACACATATCTTTCATTTAACAATTAAATTCATCATAAAGCTCACTAATTCATCCATGACACAACTCACAAAATCATCAATTCTTCAAATTATAACATGGGCTTGATAGTAAACTAAGCAATAATCTCAAAAACATAAAAATCATCAAAATCTAACGCCAAAACATACCATAATTTTGTAATAAAAATGACCGAATGCCCTAGCAAGTTTTCTTCTTTTTCTTTCTTCAATGTTTCGGCCAAAAAGATGATAAAAACCATCTTTCAATTGTTTATTCTATTATAAAATATAATTTATCCATTTACCAAATTAGCCATTTAATAAACATTTGAAGCAATGATACAATAAGGACATTTTGTCCAACTACTATCCACTATTTTAACAGTGGTTTAATAGCCATTTAAGGCCTTCCCATTAAGAAGCCATCTCAAATGGACACTTATACAAATATCATGCTACTTTTGCATTTAATGCAATTCAATCCTTTTATCAAATTAAACACACAGACAGATAAATTATCTTACGGAAATTTAACACATGCTTGATCACTCATCAATGACACAGAAAATAATATTAAAATAATTCACTGACTCGGATTTGTGGTCCCGAAACCACTGTTCCGACTAGGGTACAAACCAGACTGTTACAATTCTCCCCCTGTAACACCCCTCACCCGTATCCAACTCCGGGACAGGGTTCGAGGCGTTACCGGACTTAAACATTCATAATCATACAAAACCGGGTTACCAAATTTTGCCCAAAATTAAAACTTTCCAAACACATGCATTTGACCTTGTCATCTATTTAATCACTTATACCACATAACAAGACATTAACACATACCATTGACAAATAGGCTTACAAGCTAAAATCATTATAAGCCACATCTCATGGCTATAATCAACTAACCAATATAAGCCAATACATTTGGATAATCACAACAACAACCATCATAGAAAAACTAAGTCCATATACATGCCACTCACTTGAAAACATTTAACATACACATGCCAATACTCCAAGGATAATGGCTCGATAGTGTGATGCTGCCTCCGACGATCTCCAACCCCGAGCTGACCTGACAAAACTAAAAGAAATGGAAAGGAAGGAGTAAGCTTTACGCTTAGTAAGTTCGCATGAAAATAATAAGTAATGCGATAACATGTTATTTTCATATTCTTTCTATTTATTCAAATTCCAGTTAAGCTATTTTCTCGAGTCATAGTCATTAAATTATTTATATCTACAGCTACAGAACTCCAAATTAAGATCTGTTAATTTTACCTGAAACTAGACTCACATATCTTATTACCATAACATTTTCAAAATTTTTGGTTTAGCCAATTAGTACAGTTTATTCTTTAAACTCTCCCTTGCTTCACTGACCGATAGCTTCGACCTCTATTTACTAAAAATAAAATATCTCATAGTACGACACTTGGATAATGTTTCCATCTATTTCTCCTAAAATTAGACTCATTAAGGATTTCATTCATATGATTCCTAACTCATAATTAGTTTTATACAATTTTTAATGATTTTTCCAAGGCAGGACAGGGGATCACGTAATCATTCTGAACCAATCTCACAAAAAATTAAATATCTCAAAATATACAAATCCTTTGTTTGCTCTATTTCTTGTATATGAAAATAGACTAAATAAGCTTTAAAAAAATAGCTCATAGAACGTATAATTCAATTTCTAATTTTTTTGGTGATTTTTAAAATTCACGTCACTGCTGCTATCCAAAACCGTTTTATTGTAAATTTTTGCTCTCTCTCACTTTAGTTGTATTCATTACTTACCTATAACAATCTTTTCAATTTCTGATTACATATCGAGCATATTGCTCATACGTTACACATGCATATACCTACACTTATCACTACAAAGTCACACATAATTTCACTTAATCGATTTTCCCGTTGAACGCTTCGGAATAATAACGGATACGCGGTGGTTTCGTACACAGCCCACCATTGAAGTTGAAGCTCTCTTGTACACATAGTGACTTTCACTTAGTACCACTCATGTGACCTAGCTCGATTGTACACATAATTATGGCTCTCTTGTACATATAGTGGCCTTCACGTAGCACCACTCATATGACCTAGCCATCTTGTAGCTCTCTTGTACACATAGTGGCTCACACTACATACCACACATGTGACCTAGCTACGTATAGCTTTCTTGTACACATGGCATACTCTCGGTACCACACATGTGACCTAGCTACGTATATATATGTATCTTGTAGCTCTCTTGTGCACATAGTGGCCCGCATTTAGTACCGCTCATGTGACCTAGCTACATACCATTTATATTTTTCGATTCCGAAGGTTCAAACGGGAAGTATCTCACTTTCTAATACTTTATTCCATTCCTTCAATAGTCAATTATGATTCAAAAATTAGCTACAATACATAAAATATGCTGAAATATAAAAACATCAATAAAAATAATGAATTATTTACATACAACTTACTTGTCGAAATCTCGTCAGGTACAACCGTGTAGCAACTCATACAACCCATGAAATATTAATTTAACATTCAATTTATGTAACATTAATTTGCCATTCAATTTCACATGACACAACAAACATCACATTTTCCATACCATGCATACCATCCATCAACTTCTCCTAAACATATTAAATCATACAATTTATGCCATATCAATAGAGAATTACTATTCAAGCATGGTGTTGCATTATTATTAACACATGAACTTACCTCGGTTCCAGAAACGGTAATTTACCATTTTAGTCCATAACCATGTATTTTCCCGATTTGAGCTCGAATCTCGATTTTATTGATCTATATCACACTTAGCGTACTAATTAGTCACATTATTCATATGGGTCCAAAAATCATATTTTTACAAATTTACAGTTTGACCCCTAAACTTTCACATATTTGCACTTTTGCCCCAATGCTCGTAAAATGATTTTTATTCAATTTCCTTGCATTTACATCCTAGCTGAATCATTTTCATAACTATGGCAGCCCCCAATTTCCACTAATCACCCTTTTATGACTAATTTATAACTTTTATGATTTAGTCCTTTTTAAGCATTTTTACGAAAATCACTTAGCAAATGTCGTTTATTACACACCGAGCCTTCATATTCTACCATTAAACATCAAAATACATGCATACTATTCATGGGCAAATTTTTAAACATAAACCCTAGCTCAAAATAATGGTAGAAATGAGTAGAGCATGTTACCGGGATTTCAAAAATGTAAAGAACATAAAAAAACGAGGCTTGGGTGCACTTATTATTGAGCTTGGAAGCTTGAAAACCCTAACCATGTCTTCTCCCATGCAATTTTCGGCCATAGGTAGAAGATGGACAAGAAATTTGGCTTTTATATTGTCTTTTAGTCCATTTAATGACCAAATGACCAAAATGTCCTTTTAGCCTTTCTTTGAAATTTTATCCATCCAAGCCCATTTTTGTCCAAAATTTTAGAATTTGGTCAAATTGCTATTTATGACCCTTTGATTAAAAATCCAATTCAATTTCATACTAAAAACTTCTAGAACTCATATTTTTAATTTATTCAATTTAGTCCTTAAAGTCTAATCGAGCACCTTAGACATATAATTTCTTCATGAAATTTTCACACAAGCATGTAAACATATCATAGACCTTATAATAATCATTAAATAATTATTTCTACTTCGAATTCATGGTCTCGAAACCACTGTTTCGACTAGGCCCTAATTCAAGATGTTACACCCCTTAGGGATTTTCGTCCCCGAAAATCTTACCGTTAAACAGATTCAGATACTGTTGTCTCATTGAATCTTCAGGCTCCCACGTAGCCTCTTTTACCCCGTGTCGATTCCACAGTACTTTCACTAACGAAATTTTCTTGTTTCCCAACTCTTTCACTTCATGAGCTAATATACGAATCGGTTCCTCTTCATATGTCATATCAGATCGGATTTCAATTTCAGACGGAACAATCACATGTGACGGATCGGATCAATATCTACGGAGCATCAAAACATGGAACACATTGTGTATCCTTTCTAACTCAGGTGGCAAAAGCAATCTATACGCAACTCGCCCAATTCGTTCAATAATCTCATAAGGACCGATGAACCTCGGACTTAAGTTTCCTTTACGTCCGAAACAGAGCACTTTCTTCCACTGATTAGATGCTGACGATTAGATGCTGATTTTAGACTATCTAGGATTATTTTTACTTTCTGTTCGGTGTCTTTTATCAAATTAGCCCCGTGTAGCTTATTTTCACTAAGCTCGGTCCAATACAGAAGTGTACGATATTTACGTCCATACAAAGCTTCATAAGGTGCCATCTTTATGCTCGACTGAAAACTATTATTATACGCAAATTCAATCAATGGCAGATACTGTTCCCACGTACCGTTAAACTCAAGAATGCAGCATCTCAACATATCCTCAAGAATTTGAATAATTCATTCGGACTGACCATCTGTTTGTGGATGAAAAGCTGTACTGAAATGCAGTTTCGTGCTTAATGCTTATTGTAGTTTCTTCCAAAAACGTGATGTGAATCTAGGATCTCTATCAGATACAATGGATAGTGGCACCCTGTGCAATCTCACAATCTTAGAAATATAAAGCTCAGCTAACTTATCAAGTGGATAGTCAGATCGTACCGGAATAAAATGGGCAGATTTTGTCAATCGATCAACTGCGACCCAAATCGTATCTTTTTTTCTCGGAGTCTGAGGCAAACCAGAAACAAAATCCATTGTCACTCTATCCCATTTCCACTCAGGAATCAGAATTAGTTGTAACAAACTAGACGGAACCTGATGTTCAGCTTTGACTTGCTGACAGACTAAACACTTCGAAACAAAATCAGAAATATCTCTTTTCATACCGGACCACCAATAATGTTGCTTCAGATCCTGATACATTTTGGTGCTTCCCGGATGAACAGATAGTCGATTATTATGAGCTTCATTTAGAATTAACTGTAATAACTTAGAGTTTCTCGAAACACAAATACGATCTCGAAATCTCAAGCAATCATCAACGACTTTAAATTCAGAACCAGAATTCAAATCACACTGAGCTCGTTTCGCTAACAATTCATTATCAAATTTCTGAGCATCAAATATTTGTTGTAAAAACAACGGTTTCGCTTTCAATTCAACTATCACTGGACTATCATCAGACAGATTTAATTGAGCATTCATGACACAAAGTGCAAACAATGATTTTCTACTCAGTGCATCAGTAACAACATTTGCTTTACCCAGATGATAATCTATTACAAGTTCGTAGTCTTTCAACAACTCAAGCCATCTTCTCTGACGTAGATTCAAATCTTTTTGAGTCATCAGATACTTTAAACTTTTGTGATCCGAAAATAAGTGACATTTCTCGCCGGATAGATAATGTCGACAAATCTTTAATGCGAACAAAATCGCAGCTAACTCGAGATTGTGTGTAGGATAGTTCTTCTCATGAGGCTTTAACTATCTTGAGGCATAAGCTATTACTTTGCTTTCCTGCATCAATACACATCCCAGACCATTCAACGAAGCATCACTGTATATTACAAATTCTTTGCCCGATTCCGGTTGTACTAACACTGGAGCTTCAGTTAGTAGAGTTTTCAATTGATCAAAGCTTTTCTGACACTTATCGGACCATTCAAATCTAACATCTTTTTGAAGTAATCGAGTCAACGGAGTAGCTATTGTCGAAAAACCTTTTACAAATCTACGGTAATAACCAGCAAGGCCCAGAAAGCTACGAGCTTCAGACACATTTTTCGGAGGTTTCCAATCCAGAATAGCAAAAATTTTACTCGGATCAACTCGTATTCTAGAGGCCGATACAATATGTCCCAGAAAACTAACTTCACATAACCAGAACTCACATTTACTAAATTTCGCATACAACTGCTTTTCTCGTAAAGTTTGCAACACGATTCTCAAATGTTCAGCATGCTCATTTTCATCATGTGAATAGATGAAAATATCATCTATAAACACGACAACAAATTGATCGAGGTACGGTCTGAAAATTCTATTCATCAAATCCATAAAAATAGCAGGAGCATTGGTTAATCCAAATGGCATAACTAAAAACTCATAATGCCCATACCTCGTTCTGAAGGCAGTTTTCGGAATGTCTGAATCTTTCACTCTCAACTGATAATATCCCGATCTCAGATCAATCTTAGAAAATACGGTAGCTCCTTTTAACTGATCATACAAATCATTAATCCTGGGCAACGTATATTTATTCTTTATGGTCACTTTGTTCAACTGACGGCAGTCAATGCACATTCTCATTGTGCCATCTTTCTTTTTCACAAACAGAACTGGAGCACCCCACGGTGAAAAACTCGGTCTGACGAAACCTCTGTCAGCTAACTCTTGCAACTGTGACTTTAACTCTTTCAACTCTGTTGGTGCCATTCTATACGGAGCTATCGAAATAGGTGTCGTACCAGGCAACAGATCAATACCAAATTCAACTTCACGAATTGGAGGCAAACCCGACAATTCTTCAGGGAACACATCAGAATACTCACATACAACAGGCATTGATTCAATTTACCAATACTATCGAATTATTATCGAACATTAATCATTATAACTAAAACTCAATACTATAGTATTTATGGCCAAAATATCAATTTACCATTCAAATATGCATAATTAAATGCTTATTAAACATATGAACTTACCTCGATACCAAAATGGTCATTACTAAAGGAAGTCTTGAAGGAGCTCTATCTTATAAAGAAAATTTCTTGATTTGTCGAGAAAAAAAATGAAAAAAGAATGAGAAGGGGCTTAGACAAGACTTAAAAAAAAGCATTAAAGGCCTGGTGAAGCTCCACCTTTCTCTCCAATTCCCCCCTTCCCCACGATCCTATAAGCTGGAATTTTTTATCGACAGGATTTGACCTGAACTCTCTTCTCTGTACCGTATCTATCTCTTCTAGCAAGCTAGAAAGAGAGTGAAAAGCTTTTCCTTCTCCCACGTTAAGTGTTGTTCCCGGATCACTAACAAGAACTAGAAAAGTCTTGTATAAAGGAGTATATCCTAGCTAAAAAGAAAGATGTAAAATTAAGCTACTAACGCTTTCATTAAGATTGGCTAGCTTCCACAAATGGGACCAGAGATGGGGGCGATAGATATGGAGGAATTTTAGACCTTTCCAATGGTCGAGGGAATCGAAAATAAGCATTTCACGAGCGAACTACATGGTTCATTCGCCCGCTTGGAAAAAAACAGCTTCTTTTGGGAACGGTTATCGCATTTTCTACTTTTGACTTCAGTCCCTTTGCTTATATTGGATGGAGGTAACGGGCCACCACACCATTCTGATTAGCCTTGCGTTAGTTATTGGTCTCATTTGGTTCTGCAACCTCACTCAACCCTCTCCTTACACTCACCGCCCTGACCGGAAGTCGAGTATAGTTTGAGATAGGAATCGATGACCAATCGAAAGATTGATTAGCTCGAGTGAGAAGTCCGAATAGAAAGGCATTCCTCCTTTCTTGATTCAATTCCTTAGCGCATCACCCTTACTGGTCGCAGTAGAAAGGACGGTATTCGTGTACTGATTGCACCTACCAGGCAGGAGGGATTGGCTTAAGACAGGAATGTTTGACTTAACCATTCCTTGACTTTCTTTGCCCGATGAGAAATGCGAAACGAAAGAAGGCTGGGCCAACTCTTTCTCTCCCCGGAGAGATGAATTGATATATCTTTCTCGGATCATAGGTCGGGACTGACGGGACTTGAACCCGCAACTTCCGCCTTGACAGGGCGGTTCTCTGACAAATTGAACAACAATCCCTGGTCTACAACCTTCAAATTCTTTTCTCCTCACCTACTTCATTTGAAGCCGTTGGAAAAGAATAAAGATGAGCTAGAACAAGGAGCAGCATGGAAAGGAAAGAATTACTAGTTTCGGAAGGAGGTAAGCGCCTTCTCCTAATCGAAACTGCTTAGGACGATACTGACATCCTTTATCGTTCGAGCTTGCTTATGCACCTAACACTCCTAGTTAAAGAGCCTTTTTCTGATGAACTTTTAATAGAAGTAGGGATTTATAGCTAATTCTTAGGCTTAGGGATTTATAGCTAATTCTTAGGCTTTCCCTTCGGGGATGTAGCATAGTTCCCCTAGTCCGAAATCGAATCTATACTCTGTCTTTAACCTTCGTTCGAGCGATGGAAAGAGTCTTTACGCAGGACTGGTATTATAAGTTTTCTTCCTTCTCTGATATCTTACTATAGAAGGCTCGAAGAGCTATGGTTGATAAGAAGAGTTAGCAGGCGAGACATCATCTCGTGTTACCAATACCTCGTAAAGACTAGTTTCATAAGGTAGCTTTGAATAAGAGAAATCGTAGCGTAGAAAGTATTGCCAATGGAAAGAGTTCCACAAGAACAGCGGACTCAATAGCCGTTCTAGACGCCCTAAAGGGAAGTTGGCGCTAACCGCTTTCTACTAGCTAAAGCAGCTCGGTTCGAACCCTTCTCATGGGATCAGCTTACCTCACTTTCAAGCATCCACTGGATCAGAGATCTTCTTCCTTCCCTCACCTGTCCCACGTGCTCTAATCCTCTGAGCTACAGGCCCCACCTCGTCTCCACTGGATTTGTTCCCAGGAGTACCCTAAAAAAAAGGAACCTTTCCTCTCCCCAGCCATTTCGGGTTAAGAAGATGTGAAAGTGCCTTTCTCTCTATAAGAACGGTGCGTTCCGAGGTGTGAAGTGGGAGAGAGGGGGTTTCATAATTGGTTTTTTGAGTTGTCGTTTTGTGTGGTGGTATAAATGGGGCATTGTAGGCCCCATTGCCTTGTTGTTGTGTAGTTTTTCTTTTCGAGTGTTGGAGCTTGGGATTTCCTTAAGCGAGTTCAAGGAAGTGACGTGAAGGTAGCCCCACGGAGCGGTAAGAAGCTGACGAGATAAAGGTGTCTCCACTTTGGTAGTGGGGGATCACTCTGGGCTAAGATAGTCTCTTAAGTACTAGCGTAGCGGGAGAGCAAATAGAAATGAACCTTAGATAAAGTCTTAGTTCCCTCCTACCAAGAACTACTAGAGCTCTCTATGCGAGGAAAAGGGTACATATAGGTGGATTGACGCATCTGAGCAGGCAGGGAATACTTAGTGCTTGGAATATGAATGCTATAAGGCTTGGGCGAGAGAGCAGGTCTAGGAGGCCTAGATATTGCATCATGTGAAACCAGCGCTAAAATACCCACAAGAGCTGTAAACAAGTGAGATAGGCAAAAAGGGGGGCATTTCTCAGCAAGCAAAAGGGCTAAAGCGCCTTCTACCTTCTCTATTGGCAACCACTAAGACTGAGTCTTTCTCTTTGGATGATGCCAGCAGAGGCAATTTGGGAAGTAGAAGCATCTCAGCTTTATTGACCTGATTAAACATTTCCCTTTCATTAGTGCTAGTACTTGTTTTAGTAGACGCAAGGTAGCTTCCCTTCCCTCACAGCTCCCTCTCTCAGGGCATTCTCCGCCTATTCTCTTTCTCTTTCTATTCATTCGTATTTAAGGCACTTCAGGATAGCTAGATTTGATAGCAGCTTATGCCTTAATGCCATCAGTCTTCTCAGTCTTAGATGTTCGATAAGGCAGATCTTTGGGCATTCAAATAAGAATTTTCGGGCTTGAATGTGAGACACTATTTGAACTAGAAAAAGCAGATTCTGTAACAGCAAAAGCAGCACTGACTTCTTTCTCTTATACCGCTCCGGGGGCTTTGTTGCTCCCTCAGACACAGACAGGATAGGAACTAGTCTTTTAAAAGCCAGGACTAGTACTCATTCTTCCTCGAGTTCACGAAATAGCCCTTTGCTCTAGCTAATGAATCCCCCACTTTTTTCTCGAAATAGATCTTGTTACTTGGAACAAGGCGGAATGAAACCCGGGGCCCTATCTGGTTCACTTCATATATCCCACTCGTTGACTGACTCGCTTAGCTATCACTCCACCTGCCCGAACACTCGCTTCAGTAATGAGGGAAAGAGGTTAAATCGTAACTGAAACACTCTCTTCTCCAACCAAAGCCGCTATCCAGATTCAGAAGCGGAAGCGGAAAGAGTTTACTGAAGAGGCTTTCATCTACGGCCTCCCTAACTAGAAAGAAAGAGGGGATCAAAAAAGCTTTAAACGAGTAAAGTAAGGCCTTGAATAACAACGGCTAAAGTGAAAAGCCTACCGCCCCTACCTGTTCTCTACCCGGACTTAATCCAAGCACTAAATCGATCAAGTTAGTTGGTTTCCGAGCGGGTTCCGCTTTCATAACAAATAAGGCATAAAAGAAAGGTCTTTTCTTGAAAGGTATATTCAAAGAAACTTAGCTTACCAAGAGTTCCGGAACTAGAGAGATAAGAGATAGGATTTGGTCGTACTAGGCCATTAAAGTCTCACTACTTATTTTTTATGTGAATCTTTGTATCCCCAAGGAAATCCCATGCATTGAGATAGCAGGTTGGATCATCATAAAACACAGGAATGGGTGCTCAATCAATGGAATGTTTGCTTTTAGATCTCTTCCAGTGCTTATCAAATTAAAATATCAGGTTGAGGTCGAAACAAAGGGCTTTAGCGCCTGTGTACATGTTGCGCTGAACCTCTCTTCCTATCGCTAGGAGTGAAATACATTGCGTGGCTGCCCGATCATGACGTAGTCCGAGATGTAAGGTTGAGAAAAAAAGGGCAAGTGGGAGATGTTCCACGAGCTACTTGTTTGAAGTCTTTTTCCATTTCTAGGTAAGAGAAAGAAAGGAGAGACTTCCCAAGCATGGGTGTTTGATCGATGGAATGCTTGCTGTCAGCATCTGTTACTGGACATCTTGCTTTAAACAATGTTCCTCGCACCAAATCTTTAGCTTTCTTTGCTTTTCCTCTGTCCTTTGCCCTATCAGAATCAGTATCGGTTGATTCCTTCCGAGAGGAGGAGGCTTTTTTGTTCGCTTGCTTGCTGGCTGGCAAGCTCTATACCGACCTTGGCTATTTGAGGCAATTTCTAAAGCACGCTAGCTATGCTAGCTTCTTTGGTATGGCTAGCTTGTTTTTTGGTGAGGTATTGCCCTGCTGTCGCATTCTTCCTTTGCGCTGTGCTCTCTCTCGTAATTTCTCTACGACCTCTCTCTTTTTACTTTGTATTAGCTTTGTTAATTGGAATTGCCCCATGCAAGCGATTATAGCTAGCCTCTCCTTCATCATTACCAATTTCCAAGGCTGATGTCACTGATAGCTCTGCTTTCATTTTGATTGGCTACCAGAAGGGATAAGAACTATGCTTTGACCGGAAGGCACCTCTGCCGCCGTTACGTTGGGGAACTCTATCCTTTCCCTTCGAAAATGTTGAGGCGGTAAATATTGGTGAACGGGGAACGTGCTTAGTGATGATACAGAAGAGAATTCCGAAGTGCTCTATGGATTGGCTCTGGGGTAGCATTTGATGACAATTACTGGCTTCACTATCGATTCCACGTTGAAATCTCTGTCGACTTATCCTCGGCAATTAGGCTAGCCAAGTACTCTACCTGTATTGGTGCTATTAGCCGATGACAGATGGATAGTGGCCTTCTCTTGGAGCGAAGAAGATGATGCCCCAAAGGTATCGAATAAGCTAGCCCCTCATTATTTCAACAGCCGGATTACTAATTACTACAAGGCGGTGGTAGACTCATTTTCTTACTCATACAGGGCTGTTTTAGGGTAGGCTTATCCTTATTCTAGCACACATGCTAGAAACAAGGGATTAGATAGCACCTGGGATACATATCCTTTGAAAGTCATCTTCCTTACTCTATGGCTTTTCAAGTAAACTTCTCATCTCCCTTTAGGCTTACGGCGCTGCTTACTCGAACCTGGCTTGCTCTATAGAATATCCCGCGCTTAGCTTCTTTAAGCTAGGGAAGGACAGTCTAACCATCCCCTCGTCGATAGCGGATCAGCATCTTTTCTCATAGTCTTTGTGTTTATGCACGAGTTCTTCTACTCCCTCCCACTTATTTTAGTAGGGGCCTATTGGATCAGCATCTTCTGGATCTTCTTCACCAGTGGTTTTTCCTGCGCCTCCCGTGCATCAGGGGGAGTCAGAGTCCCAAGGGAATCAGGGTCGCAGCCCTCTATTGAGCAGCCAGCACTTGCACTTCGCTCTTCTAATAATAAAGAGCAGCCTGCATCTTTATCATCTTCTAGTAACAACCAGTTGCCTACGGATTATCCTTCATCCTTTATCGCAGCAGAGCCATCTCCTGCAATCTATGAACCTGGACCCGAACCATCTTATCTAATACCTTCGAACGAAGACCTTGGAAACCCATCCAGCCAGAAGAAAGCAGATAATTTAAACCCATTGTGGAGACCCAGAATGTACTGATTCCATCACTGAGCGAAGACGAGGCTACTCCCAGTAGGTGCTTGGGCTACTACATCCCCGATTACTTTGATCAGGCCAACCCTCAAAAGGGGATAGATCTCACATTCAACTGTGCTTCCCGGCATAAGGAGCCCTCTCATCCTGAGCAAGATGCAACTTTCCCGCCAGCCCTGCTTAGGATGCCTTTCTATCCATTTACGCAGCAGATAGCAGCCCAATTAGGAGCTCTCAACCATCGTGCTTCTAACCCATTCTTTATCCGTTGTGCCGCCCTACCCGGCAAAGGAGGGGCCCTAAAGAAAGGTCCACCTCTCAAAAACAAGAGGACTCTGAGCTCTCTATTTGAGTTAGCCCTGATCGCTCGCTTATCATACGCTCCACCCTTCGCGCAAGATAGCTAATCAAATTGCCCAGGAACGAGCAGCATCAGTAGCGCCCGGTTTTCCACTTGATGTAAAGCCCCAACCGTGGGGATAGTGAATTGGGTAACAACATTCGAGATTAGCTAAAGGCTCAAGGCCCATCTATCCTAGTTAAGTTAACCTTTAGCTAAGCTCTGATCTGATTCCTCTTCACTCCCAATTCGAAAGAAAGTAACCTGATGCCTTGCCTTGGACCTTTGGGTACGCTACTGGGCTATTCCAAGCATCTCTCCAACTAGAAAAAGGGCCATACCCACTCAAATCGGATCTAAACTAAATAGTGGTTTTTCTCTCCCAACTTTCCCGATTTTCAATTTTCCTCCCGTTCTAGGTCCAAATCTCATTTTTCGGGGTCTAAGACATCACATTTCACTTATTTAACTAATGTACTAGTCAAAATGGTCCCTAACTCAAACTTTGGAAAAATTACAATTTTGCCCCTAAACTTTTGCATAATTATGATTTTGCCCTAGGCTCGAAAATCAAACCTCATCCCTTATTCTTATGTTTTATAACATGCTAATCATTTTTCCCTTCTACGGCAACATCAAATTCTTGCTCTAACATGCACTTATGTACATTAGGTATTTTTGCCGATTATGTTGTTTTACTCGTTTTCACTTAAAATCGTTTAGTAAAAGTTGTTTAACATAATTCTAAGCTTCATATTCTTCCATAAAACATCAAAATAAATACATTTCACCTATGGGTATTTTCCAAATATGAACCCTAGGTTAAATTATTGCTAGAATAAGCTAAATCAAGTTACCGGGACTTCAAAAACGTAAAGAACATGAAAAACGGGGCTAGAATGGACTTACCATGAAGCTTGGAAAGCTTGAAAACCTTATCCATGGCTTCGCACATGTTAAATTCAGCCTAAGCTTGAAGATGGACAAATTTGGCATTTAAATTTTGTTTCTAATTCATTTAATTCACTAAATTACCAAAATGCCCCTTAAAAAAATCTTTTGAAACATACCCATCCATGTCCATTTTTGTCCACCAACTTAACCAATGGCCTAATTATCATTTAAAGACCTCCAATTTAAAATTTCATAACAATTGGACACCTCTAACATGTAGAACACAATTTTTGCACTTTTTATAATTTAGTCCTTTTAATTAAATTGAGTGCCTAAACATCAAAATTTTCGAATGAGATTTTCACAAAATCATTCCGTGAAATTGTAGACCATAAAAATATAAATAAAATAAATTTTCAACATCAGATTTGTGGTCCCGAAACCACTGTTCCTACTAAACCCAAAATCGGGCTGTTACATGAAGCCGAGTTGAAGTCAACTTGCACTAAGGTGCAAAGATAGTTGAAGGTGCTAGCCCGAGCTCGATTTGTAAACTTAGTGAGCAACCTCGAACAGTCTTTGCTCATTTTGGAAAAGGTCCCGGCCGTGCTCACATCACTCCCCCTTCTTCAAAATGACTTGTCCTCAAGTCTAGTCGTTTGTTCACTTCAAAACCCATGTTCTTACTCGGCTCATTAAGGACAAATGGGGTGAATGGCCTTTCAAAAACCTGTTCAGATGGAATCTCCATGTTCGGTAATAGATTAGGCATAAGAGTCGATTCAAAAGGCATGAAGGAATTATTTGAACATATTACTTGATCAAATTGTCTCAAACACGCATAATTCATACAGCCAAGCCGATTTGATAAACCATCATTGAACAAATTCTCACCAAACAAACGAATCAAAGGAAATGTTGGCAGAAGTATTTTCACACGTTCATTTGCCTCGACTCTCAACCGGGCATCATTATGCAAGCAAATTAATTTCCCACGAAAATTTAATAAACACACATTTTCATCATGATTAGATAACGATGATTCATTTGAGTCTTGATTTTTGACAATCAAATCTTGCAACGAACGAATACTTATTGACTCACTAATAGATGCATCAACGTCACATATTTCGAAAAGGAGAGCCTTCTTGCCATCAATCAAAACAAATAAGCTATTATCAATCAAAGAATGGCAATTATCATCAACAAAGTGTAGTACCTTTTCAAAATTCAATTCATGAGCAAAGCTATCAATTTGAGTTGAATGGAGCTGTTTACGGAATAAAGAAATCTCACCTTGCTCACCGTTAGAAGTGGGGAGATGAGGATTGGTTTTACCTTTTTCAATTAACACAAACCTTCTCTCCTTAGAAAGGTAGTGTAATCGAAGCTTCTTACCCAGATTAACCTGAAATGAGGGGAAAACGCAAAGACAATTCACGCTTTTCAAAGTGTTGCGTACACAATAATGAAAGATGTTAATATCACCATGGTCGATGGACACAAACAGACATGCTGAAATGTGACGTACAAATTGGTCATATGTATTGATGCCAGGTTTAAAAACATGAGTCGATCTTACCTTTTCGGGATGAAATATGACTTTCATGTACAACCACATAAAATGATCTAGGAATGATTTTAAATGATAATCAAAATCGTTAAGTTTCGTTCCCTTAGGCAAAAACCAAGCATCAAACAAATTGTTAGCACAAAATTCCACATATTGAACCAAAGCAAATTCCAGGCTTGAAAACACGAGTTTGATGCCTTGTCCCAAAGTGTAGCAAAGGTTTTATTAAAACAAACATGCCAAACCAAAAGGATTTTTGCTTACACAAAAACAAACAGCCAAAACTCTTTACATTCTTCAAAACAGATTTGCAAAAACTCAAGGATTTCATATAAGGCAATAAATGAGTCACATAATCACCACAATCAAATAAATTGAGATGTTTATATGAAAATTCATTGTCACACATAATCGAGTTCCACAACTGCCAATCGAATGTTACTTCACCATCATGGTCGTCAACACCACTAATTTCATAAGTGATGCTCTCCTTGCCATCATTTAAAACAAACACTTCACCATTAATCAAAGAATGGCAATCGAACATATCATCAATATAATCACAAACATTCAAATAAGTTGGT
The DNA here is from genome assembly GCA_005393395.2 of Gossypium australe. NCBI lineage: Eukaryota > Viridiplantae > Streptophyta > Magnoliopsida > Malvales > Malvaceae > Gossypium > Gossypium australe. Next base: position 41,079 of record SMMG02000104.1, read on the forward strand.
GGAGACTGAAACACTTTATAACACTTACCTTCCTTACCTTGTGGCACAGGTGGACTAAGATTACCTTTGCCAATCAACGTGAACCATCTCTCCTTTGAAAGTAATGAAGATGAAACATATTAATTGATTCTTCAGAAACTTGAAAAGAAACAACACGAGGAAAACTCGCATGGTGGTTAGTGGAAACATTCCTTACATGTTCTCACTCGTCTTTTTCTTTCGTTTCTTTTTCTAACTCATTTTCTTTTCTTCCTTCAATCTCTTTTTCAATTTTCTTTTCTTTTTCACATTCTTTTTAGAGTTCTTTATCTTTTTCAATTTCTTTTTCGATTTCATTACAACATGAGGATGATACAAAAGAATCAAAATGATAAGTGTTTTGCTCAAAGGAAGAGAAAGCATTCACATAGGTATCATGATCAATTCTTCGTGAACTATTCTCCGGGAGTGAATTCTTTGGGGCACTTAAAGAGGTCTCAGACTCGTAGTTTACTTCTCTTTATCTCGAATGCCTTGATAAATAGGAGTCATGAAAAGAATCTCTCCTCAAACATTCGTTGGATCTTTGTCTCCTTGTCACTCTCGTTTCTGCCCTTTCACGTAGATTAATTTGATCTTGTTGGGTTCTGGCTCGACGATCTAGCTTTTCTTGGATTGGTTTAAATTTTCGGTCGAGCATGCTCTCCATTTCTTTCAACAAATATTGAAACTCAAATGCTGAAAACTCTTTTCAAGACATGATTATTTACTGAAAAGAAAAAGTGTTAAAACTAAAATAGAAAATGGGTACCTCACCACAACCCTCACAAATCCACTCGGAAAGAAAATAAGAATTTTTCACTCACACTCGTGTTTATGCTCGTTTTAAAGACCTTTTCTTAACACTCTAATGCGCTTAGTCACTCTTCCCTTTTACCAATCGACCTCACTCTCGTAACTTCGTATTTTATCTCTTTTAGACTTATTTACTGCTTGGGGTCGGTTTCAAAGGGGTTGCAAAGGATAAAGTGTTTAGGTGTAGGGTAGGCTAAACAAAAAAAAAAAGATTTGGGGTTAAGTGTGGCTTTGGGGAAGAAGAAATGATGGTAGAATGAAGAACTTGATGATCGGGAGTAAAAAAGATGAATTACAAAACTTTCAACACTTCACACTTTTTTATACTCGATTTTTTTATAATTTCGTATGTATATATATTTTTTTTTACTTCCAATACAACGAATTACAACTTGAATACAACTTTAATTTTTTTTAATTCACGAACATACTCTGGGCTGATTCGATCGTCAGTGCTCCTAGTTTTCAAGCTCTAATACCAAATGATGTGATCCAGCTCGGTTTAGTTGAGTCGATTCACTTGTTTGCCTGATCATCGACGAGGAGAATGTTTGCAATGTCGAAAATGGTTAAAATTGATTAAAGTAGGTGGAAGCTTAACAAAGTGGTTTGGAGGGGTAGATAGTTTTATAAAATTAAGTAGGCTCGGTTTAACAAAGAAATAAAGAAAGGATAGATGATGTTCGAAAATAAAGGATGGAAATGGAATTACAAACTTAACACCAAGAATGATTCAACACTATATGACAGTGTCACCCCAATTCTTATGCGGTTAAGGTGGAAAATGTGATTTGGTAGATAGGTGAACGCCACACCGGTTAAGGTGATAAGTTCAAAACAAGTCGTAGACGCCACTAGCAAAGCTAGATAAGTCAGACGAGACTTGTACGAAATAAGAGATGAGTAAACCTCACAAGTACAATGTTCATATAAAATTTGTTGAAAGTCTAAAAGTCCCTTTCAACATGAAATGAGCTAAATTTATAGCCAATACATGGGGTTAGCCGAATAGGCAAATTGAAAAGCTAAATCGACAATAACTTAAAGCTAAAGGGAGCTGGAAATTTTCTTGAAGTTTCTTGAACATCCTTGGAAGCTTCCTTGAAGTTTCCTAGCATGGGAAACATTATTGGACAACATCTAGAAGGTGACCATTTAGCATGACATTAATTGAAGTGTTTGGAGCTGAAATGACTTGTCCATGTTCAGCCAAAAGGTTTAATGAGCTGAAATTAAGTTGCCTTGATCAGCTAAAATTTTATGGAAATTTTAATGATCAGCTGGAGTATTGTGAAGGTCACTAAGGTGTGAAACCGAATGCAAAAGTCCCCCAAGTATGAACACACAAAACCGAAAGGGCAAGCAATGTGAAAGGAATATGCAGCATGTGTGAAAGCTTTAAAGTTTGCTTTGGGGAACTAATTGGCCAGCTTAAGGAAGCAAAATCAGCAGCCTTGCTATGTCCATTGAGGTCCACGAAATGATGCTTTGAAGAGCTGAACCATCAGCTCACTTATTGTGCCGTCCATGTCATGTACCTGCACCAAATAGATTCAGTAATTAAATTCATTTTAGAACACATTAATTTGGCAGCTTATGACACATTAAAACAAGTACATTAATTCGACCGACAAATTAAAACCTTGTAATATATTAAGACACATTAAAACCATGTACTAACTATGACATATTTAAAACATGTATTAAAATTGCACTAATTAAAATTCAGCTGGAAATATTAATTTTGACAAGCTCAAAAATAAGGTGAAAATACGAATTAGTTGAAATTAACGAAAATATTAAATCATAAGCTGAAACTTATTAAACTAAATGAAGTAAAAACTTAGTTTATTTTAATGATAAAAGTAACGGGCTGTAAAGTAGCTTAAATGAGCTCAAACGAGCTGAAACAAGCTCAAGTGAGCTAATTCGAGCTAGGCGGAGCTCGGGTAGCTGACTTCGAGCTAAAGGGAGCTTGGGGAGCTGAAGCCAAGTTGAAGTCAGCTTGCACGAAGGTGCAAAGATCATTTAAGGTGCTACCCCGAGCTCGATTGGTAAACTTAGTGAGCAACCTCGTACAGTCTTTTCTCTTTTTGAAAAAGGTCCCAGCCGTGCTCACATCAAGTTTACAGGCTAGAACCCACATCTTAATTTCGCACAATCGCAACACTACTTGTAAAGTTCACGATTCCTCATTTAAACTTAAATTGAACCTAAGTTAAAATAAAGAATTTATCGAGTTAAGAAATTGGTAAATCATCTTTAAAACACCCTTTATGGGATTGACCAAAATAGTGCTACCATTTCTGAATTACAAAATCCAAATGAGTTAGTTCACTTACACTGATCTAGTGAGAAATGAGGGCGTGAAGAGTGAACATCTCACTGCTAGTCCAGAGCATTTAAGTCAGCGCTTAACACAATAAATTACTGAAAAGTCAGTCACTAATAATCCATAAAACCTTAATTCAATCAACTAACACATTTCCTAGTAACAAAGTTGAAACTACACATTAACCCGCAAACAACCGCACTTACTCTTCCCGAACTGTTAGATCTAAGTCGCCAAACGAATGAAAATCTGAAACACCCCTAACCTGTCTCTGTTGCCGGATTTGGGTTATGAAGTATTACAACACATAACAAAACAATTTACATCATTAAACCATTCATTTATTAAATTAAATAACAACATTTGTAACAGTCCGAATCCGACCCTAATCGTAATGATGGTCTGGGGACCATGAATCCGAGTCAATAGAATACTTTAATATTCTATATCGAGTTTATAATCTATGATTGAGCATGTGTTGAAACTTTGGTGAATTAATTTGCTTAGTTGTGTGTCTAATTTGATTAAAGGACTAAATTGTATAATGGTTAAAAGGGATCTCTTAATGGATTTTGTGTTAAATTGAGGTGGTTTTATAAGGTGAAGTCCTTAGAGGACAATTAAGCCAATGTTATTAAGGTGGACTGCAATATGCTAGAATTTTTAATTAAAATATTATTATTAGTATGATATGTTTTATGGTTAATGAATAAACAAATGTTAGTATTATTTTAACACATAAAATAATAAAACAAAGTGGAAAGAAAGAGAACATACCTTGTTCATCTTTTTGGACGAATGTGGGAGGAAGAAAACTCCATTTTTGGAGCTTGAATTTCAGCAATTGAGAGCTCAAATTGGGGTATGTATTTTGCTTAGTTTTTATTTATTTTTACACTTTTAGAATCGTTGCTTTGAATACCATATAACCCATGTGGAAATTTTTGAATTGGTGACACATTAAGATTCGCCCATTGATGTATTTTCATGGTATGAGATGTTTGATGGTAGATTACTAATAGTATGTTTTAAATCATCATGTTTATAATTAGAAGTTTTAGTGAAATTGAATGTTAGGGGTTAATTTGAAAATTAATAAATTCTTGAAGGGCCAAACCATGAAGTAAATGAAATGCATGGTCTTGTATAAAGTCTATGAACATTCGGCCATTGATATGTGTAACCAAAATTTGTGTATTTTGTGTTTTAAACAAATTGGACTAAATTGTAAAAGTTTGAATTAATGGGGGCAAAATGGTAAATTGCCTACTTATGAGTTTTAAGACTAAATTGGATATAAATGTGTTTGATTGAGCTTAAATTTAATGTATTTAGATCAAGAACAAAATGAGGTAGGATTGGATCGGGGAAAAACTAAATTGATCGACTAACCGGAAGTTGAACTCATCGATATTCGAGGTAAGATCTTAAGCAGTTGAATTTAATTGAATTTTTCCCTATGTTATGTACCTATTTTAGATAATTTTGGCATATGAATTCTTATAATGCCGAATGAGAATTGAGAAAATCTAGCTTGTATAGCCGAATATGAAAGTTGATAAATGTTTAAGTGTGTTTTAATTTGTGGAGTAAAAATGAAATATGAGTTGGTTATGTGTATGAACGATATGAGGAACGAATGTTTAAAATAATGTGGGAGTTATGTTTATATATACTAAAGTGCCGAATGTACAATTGAGGGATTGAAATGCATGGATGCTTGTAAACTTTTCATTACAAGGACATATTCGTAAATGAACACTAGGATATGTATATGTATATCATATTGGAAAGAAATAAAATCTAATGGCACTAAGTGTGCGAGCTTATACCGAGCACTGTGTGTGCGAAATCGGTCGGACGGCACTAAGCGTGCGGAAATGGAAAAGTAACGGCACTAAGTGTGCGATACGTTACGAGAAATTGGCACTAAGTGTACGAAATTGATAGGTAACAGCACTAAGTGTGCGATACGTTACCAAATCAAAATGTACGGAAGTATAAATCGAGGCTCGTAAGAATACTACTGTTCTTATTTAATGTAATATATGTACGAAAAGGAAAGGTGACAAATATTATCATGTGTTACGCAGTAGCGAGTAGCTCGGAGAGGTAAATATATACAAGGTAAGTATCATTTTCATTGAGACTAAATTGAGAAATGGTTCAGATTGTGGTTGAATAATTGCTATGCACATGGTATGTATGTGATTCAATCATAGGGTGGTTATGAACTTAACTAATAAGGGTTTGGATGTAATGTTCGATGGTCGTAAATGAGTAAGATTATTTCCCTTGGAATTCATATATATACTTATGCGAATGTATGCATTGCTTAAGACTTACTAAGCTATGAAAGCATACTTTATTTTGGTTAATTCTTGCGCGTATAGGTTACTTTTGGAAGCTCGTTTGTGCTCGGGAATCACCTCGGAAGCTCACCATACTATCATCCCTTTTGGTACACTTTTTGAAGTGGTAAATTAAGTTTATTATGGCATGTATAAGCTAAAGTATTTTTGGGATGATTTCAATGATGTATATGTGTAATTATGCCATGCGAAAATGGCTAAATTATGGTCATTTGGTTTTGTTGAGATTGGCCTTGATGATCGTTAATATAAAAGTATACTTGTTATGTCTTTGAGTTTGATATATGAAAAGGTAGTAAGAATGATCATAAGGTTAATTATCTTAACATTATTTGTATACGTGCCAGGATGGTTGCGGCATTTGCTATTAGGGAAGTATAATACATGTTGTGTATTTATGTATATGTACATGATTGGTAGGTGTCATGGCAGGATGTTGTTGTTATATATATATATTTACATGATGCATAATTAATTATGTGGTTGGTCCATCTTTAAAATATGCCAATGGTATATCATGAATGTGGTGAGTAGTTAAATTAGATTGTGGCATGTAAAATCTTGTGCATATTCGGTCTTGTAGTGATTTTAACAATTGGATTAAAATGTGTATGTGTACATGGATTTGAGAAGTATTAAAATGACTAGGTAATCGGCGTTGAAGTCGGTGTATTTTAGGTTCGGCCAAGCAAACTCATGCCATGCATACACATGTGGTTTTAGTATTTGATACATTGTTTGGGTAAAGGGATTATAAGTATATGCATGTCTGACTATTTTAATTAAATGACCAAATGAATAGTACTTTTACTATTTGATCAAGATTGCCTTTAGGTGAAATTGGTATGATGCTTGTTAGTTAAGTTAATGTAGAATTATAGATACATGTTTGTGTATTATTAGATAAAGAGTCGAATGCGCACTATTTTATATACATGAAAATTTTATGGATATGAATGCAGGTAAGTACATACATACTTATACCTATATACGTAGCCTTGAGAATATTTGAATGGAATAAGTTGAGTTAATTATGATTGCCGAATAGGTTATTACTATGAGAATGAATATGCATGAATATATATATGTCGAAATTTTTGGATGGTTGAGGTAAGTATAGAGGTTGCTGCCAAAAAGTATGAAAGGTGGAAATGTTTGGATTGTTTTAAAGAATATCTTTTATTTAGTCATGATTGTTGTATTGAGTCATTTTATGATAGGTAATACCCCGTAACCCTAATTCGGCGACGGACACGACTAGGGGTGTTACAACATTTGAACCTACATTTTATTCATAGCATAATCACAATTATGAGCTTTAAAATGAGCATATATGACTTTTTAAAAAAGACTTTGAAATCATCCAGGAACCATTTTGAAATAAAACAAAAACATGAAAAAAAATTGAAAAAAGAGGTCACACGGCCGTGTGGACAGACCGTGTGATAGAGCCCAGGTCGTGCGGCTCAAGGATATAATCGTGTGGCAAAACCGTACCTTAAATTAACAAGACAGATAGCTATATGAATTGACCGTGTACGGCACATGACTGTGTGGCAGCCCATGTCCCAGGCCGTGTGCACCCAAATAACTTAAAAAATAAGCAATCTAATGCACCATTTCTTAAGAACCAAATAAAACCATTTCAAACTCTTTTCACCTATTAAAAACATATCTAATCATGCCAAAAACATACTAAAAACATGCAAACTATGTGCGTAACCAATATGCCCACATTGGCACCACAAGTTAAATACTATTCCAAATTCACATTCAATATACACATGTTCTTATTTTATAAACCAACAAACATATCTATTCATATATTTCTATTTCATCCAATGAACCAAGCATCAAACCACTTTCATAATGCATATAACAAATGGTCAAAAGCACTTATATAGACATACCATTGCCCTCACACACCACAATCAACCAAAATACTAATTAAGCTTTACATCAATAAACTCATATCATACTTCAATTGACACAAAACATAACTATAATGTTTACGGCATATATATACCAAAATCTTATTTACATGACACTTATAATCGGACCAAAGTGAACAGATAGTTACCAATCAAGTTATCAGATAGTGTGATCTTCAAATCCAATCCAATCGACAGCTTGCATCTAACGATCTATGAGGAAGAAAAACCAAAACAAGGTAAGCTTACGTAAAGCTTTGTAAGATCGAAATAAACTTTAACTTTAACTTACCGTAAATGATGTAATTTAAACATTTTACAAGATAATTCAATTTCATACTCATGAGTTCCTTAATTACCTGTACACAACGTAAGGCTCATAAAGTTATTGAGTTCATATATGAAACATATAACTTTATCATATTATCAAACATACACATGAAAAACACATTTGGTAGACAAACCAACCATCACATATTCATTTAACATTTAACATCTTTATTTCAGGTACTCATTTCAAATGTCCCCTTTTCCCATATTAATATTATAAATATTTTGTATAAACACTTCATAAAACCGATTCATATAAATATTTCCATATAAGCATTTTGTATAACCATTTCATCTAAACATTTCATCGTACCATTTCATTTACACATTTAACACATAGTCATTCTATATATCACATTTTGTTTCAATAGTTCATATAAACATATCATCCCCAAATCACTTACATCAATTAAACAAGGTGAAAACTAAATAAATTAGCTTAATCATATCTATTAATCATTTATGAGACACGTATGTGATTAGTATTGAAAATGGTTCATCATATGCTTTATGTTCTATAATAATTCCATCCAAACTAATATAAGTATCTACCTTTAATCACATAATCATCAATATGAAACATATTACAAAATCATTCTTGTTAAAATATTCAAATGGTACACATCAATATTTCCACATTAAACACATATTTTCATAGCCCGACGAACTATAGCAACATGACTCGGATACTCGGGTAACTACACCACACCGAAGGCATCAAAGATTCGTAATAGAGGCATTAAAGTGCAAAAGGAGGCACAAATGTGCAATCAGAGGCACCGAAGTGCAAACAAAGGCACCAAAGTGCAATCCCGTACAAGCGCGCATACTAACCCTATTGGCATGCCAATCGGATCCTAACTGTTTACTACGTTCAATTAGGCAATATAACTTAATTCAAGCATTTACATCCAAAAGCACTTCGTAATTTCTAAACACATACTATAAATCAGATACATTCATTTCAACATTGTGAAATCATAGATTTCCTATTAGCAAATATTCCTTTTTGTACATAATTGCAATATTTACCAATTTAGGTAAATAATGAAATTTCACATTCTATACTATTATCCAACAACATTAATACAAATTTAAAATAATATTAATGTACACATACTTTGTAATACCCCTAACCCATCTTCATCACCAAATTAGGGTTACGGAGCATTACCAAACAATTGGAATAACATTCAACTTCATAATATTAAATAAATTAATCTTATTATGAACCTATCAAATATATACATTCGGTCCCCAAATCGAACCTTCGAGGCCCTAAAAATAGCTTAGAAGCAATTTGGAACTAATTTGAAACAAAACAAGAGATTTGGGAAAAAGTTACAAAATTTGAAAACAATGATCACACGGCCGTCTGGCCAGGCTGTGTAACATTCAAACAAAGGGACACACGGCCGTGTCCTAGCCCATGTCTCCACCCGTGTAACTCACTAAGTTGGGTCACACGGCTGCGTCGCAGGCCCTGTGACAAACTGTGTAACTCTCTGACTTGCAACACACGGTCGTGTCCCAGGACATGTGCCAGGCCATGTAACTCACTGACTTAAAACACTAAGAATTTACAAATGACACACGGGCGTGTGACAGCCAGTGTCCTAGGCCAGGTGATCCACAATTTGACCCTAAATTCAAGCCATTTCGAGGCTAAACCATACCTAAACAAACATTCCACTTGTGCACACATTCAAGAGACTTAAACATCATTC
>SMMG02000113.1:0-48585 GCA_005393395.2 Gossypium australe
ATCAGAACGAAATTTTACAGCCCGTAAGTGTATGTTTTATGTGAGTTCAAGCATGGTAATGTCTCGTATCCAGTCCTAGCATCGGTCTTGGGTAGGGTGTTACATTTAGTGGTATCAGAGCTATAGTTTAGTCGGTTCTAGGACTAACATAGCACGAGCACGAGTCTAGCTATACATGCCATACGTAAGAATGTTCTTATAATGATAGTGTGATGACTCTTGACGACTTAAATTATGTTTATACATATAGCAAATGGATCCCGAAAGAGCTGTGGCGGATGATGTAGAAAGTAACGCACCAGCTCCTGTAGAAGGGACGGTGCCGAATGAGAACGAGAATAGACCTACTACGGTGAGTCAAGGAGGAGGAGAAGAGGCTAGAGAAGCCTTCCTCCATATGATGAATACATGGTATACGGAATTCGTTCGTGTGAACCCAAATGCACAATCCCCTCCACCCTCGCCTGTTCCACAACCTGCTCCAGTAGCCCATCAAGTAGTAGAGGTGTAAGAGGAGATAAACCTCCAATTGGTAGGATCAGGAGCATGGGGCAGAAGAATTCCGGGCTAAAAAAGATGATGATTCGAAAAGAGCTGAATTCTGTTAGAAATAACCATCAGGGTATTTAATGAGCTGTCATGCACCCCTGAAGAATGCATGAAGTGTGTAATCTTTCTCTTAAGAGACTCTACTTACCAATGGTGGAACACCCTTGTGTCGGTAGTACCGAGGGAAAGGGTCACATGGGAATTCTTCCAAGACAGCCAAAGGTTTTGTAAACTAGAAGAGGAAGGAATTTCTAGAGCTGAAGCAAGGCAAGATGTCAGTAACTGATTATGAGCGTGAGTTTGTACGACTCAGTAAGTACGCTCGCGAATGTGTGTCCACTGAGGCCATTATAAGTAAAGGTTTGAAGATGGGTTAAATGAGGACATCAAATTGTTTGTTGCTATCCTAGATTAAAGGAATTGGGTGTTAGTAGAAAGGGTTTGTAAAGCTGAAGACTAGTAAAAGAGAAGAAGTCTGAAATGGAGTCTCGTGACTCTAGAAAGAGACAGTGGAATAAGTCATTCCAATCTTCGTCCAAGAAGTCAACTGCTCGATTGGCTACTTCCACTGGGTTTTCAAAGAAAGGCAAGAGTAAACAGTATTCGGGGAACAAAGCACAGACGACTTCAATTGCGAGTGTTGGAAATTTTAGATCTGACAGACCTGAATGCCCACAATGTGGCAAACATCATCTTGGAGAATGCCGAGCACATGAAAATGCATGCTTTAGATGTGGTTCCCAAGACCACTATATAAAAGATTGTCCAGAGATAATGAAAGAAGAAAGAGCTCAGAACCTGAGATCTGGGAGTACGGTCAGAGGGAGACCGCATAAGAACTTGGGAAGTGGGGCAAGTGGAAGAGGTAACCCAAGAGAGCAGGCCGTGAGACCCGAGGGTAGAGCACCTGCAAGGACTTATGCCATTCTCGCTCGCGAAGAGGCATCTTCTCATGATGTTATTACGGGTACCTTTTCTCTTTTTGATATTAATGTTATTGCTTTAATAGATCCCGGGTCCACACACTCTTACATTTGCATGAAATTAGTACCCGGTTTGAGTATGCCTATAGATACTACAGAATTTATGATTAAAGTGTCTAATCCTTTAGGCAAGAGTGTGTTAGTTGATAAAGTTTGTAAAGATTGCCCATTAATGATTAGAGGTCATTGCTTTAAAGCAAATCTTATGTTGTTACCATTTGAAGAATTCAACCTCATTCTTGGTATGGATTGATTGACTACTCATGATGTGATTGTTAATTGTGGGAAGAAATACATTGAGATGAGATGTGAGAATGGGGATACTCTTCATGTAGAATCAGATGAACAAGGTAGATCGCTGGTAATGATTTCTCATATGATGGCGCAGAGATATATAAGAAAGAGGTATGAGGCATGTAACACCCCTAACCCGTATCCGTCGCCTGATTAGGGTTACGAGGCATTACTTTACTTATCACCACTCAGCACAGGTCACATCATTTATTTACTGCTATAAAAAAAACATAAACAAATGCATTACGAGTTTTGTACTTCCATATCAAACTTAAACATTAACGACTTCCTAATCCATCTAAGCCAAATTCGTACATTTGCATTTTCCAACAATTCAAAAATCAAAACATCTCTAATAACATACTCACATCCAACTAAAGCAAAATATATGTCCTTTCTTGTCCGAAACATCTAACTTAAACTAATTGTATATGCACATATATGAATCATATGCGAATATGTCAATCTAAATACATAGCATAAGATTTCATCATCTATCCTAAAACCACACATATATATATATATTCAATTTCATACAATCATTAACTAACTTATTTCATATACAGACGTTTATTATAACTTAATAAGATCATTTCAACTCATGCATTTTTATCATTTCTACCGAATCACATTATCAAACTATCTAAATACCTATTCGGCTTATACTCATCATCTCAAACCAATTAATCATGTTCATGGTATAAGTATTAAATTAAAAAAATAGTACACAACCATCATTCATATTTCATCTCATAACCAATTATGAATACCACAGCCACCTATATCAACTTAATATAATAACCTTAAGCCACAAACAATTACTTCATGCCAAAACTCTCATATATGTCAAACATTTCACATTTACCAATCGCATATGACATTTAACATTTTACCAAAATGAGTTTCAATCACCACCAAACATAATTAAACACGGAACATAATAAAACATGACAAACACATCTCGTTTGTATGCCATGACCAATTATACATTACCAAAACATTATCTTAGCCCAAAATGCCATAAACCACGAAACCAAACTATACCTATTATATATATGTTCCATGGCCAAATATAAGCTACTTGTAACACCCCAAACCCGGTCAATACGCCACGACCGAATCTGGTATGTCACTGAGGAAAATATTTTGAAGAAAAACGAGTTAACGATTAAATTTTTGTGAAAAACCCTTTGAAATTCTATATTTGTAGAAATCAGGTATATAATAAGTTAAAACTAATAATTTACTTTGAAATTACGTAAAACTTTAAAATAATTGAATAAGTCATAGGTTAGAAAACATTTAAATCATTTTAAGAAAACTCAAATTATTACTTTGAAAACCATTTACATTTGATAGTAGTAACTAAATATTTGTAAATCATTTAGATTATCGAAAACACTTAAGTTGTTGAATTTGTTAATTAATTTATGTTACCCGATGATAACGTTTTAAAAACCATCGCGTTGTGTAGTTTAGAAAACTTTGGGCTCAATTATTAAATCAAACATGTAATTTATAAGCCATATTTTAAATCAAATCCAAAGCATAATATAATCCAAAATCATAATATAGAGGCCTTATTACAAACCCATAAAAATATAAACCAAATTTAAATAAAGTAAAGTTCTCAAACCAAAGTTCACGTAGAACCCAAATTTATTGCATGGCCTCCTCGAGTTCATCCGGCTCCATATCCGCGATCTCACGAATCACCTGAAATGATAAGGGAGAAGGTGAGTCACCAAGACTCAGTGTATATTCCCTCTCCCGGGTAATACCACATGCTTACAGAATTTATAACAAAGCAACATATATGTATAATGCACCCAACCTAGCCATCCATAACTCCTTTTGTAACACCCCAAACCCGGACAAGACACCACGTCCGAATCTGGTATGCTACGGGGAAAACCATTTTAGAAAACTAGATTTCTCATTTGAAAACTGAGTGAAAACACAGTGTGTTTGAAACAGATTTGAGCAGTCTTGTTTGAAAAACAATTGATGTATTTGAAATCCAGGGATTTTGAAAACTTTGCCAGAATTTGTAGTTAAAACGAGTTATTACCATTTAAAACCTTATTAGTTTCTTAGTGATACATAAAACACTTTTAAACTTAGGAGAACTACAAGTTTGAATTGAAAACCATTTGTATTTGTTTATCAAAAGACTTTGTGTGATACCCGATGGTATAATTTAAAACACGGTGCGTTTTAGTTGTGAAAACTTTATCTTTCCATATTTTAGTAAAATTTATTCCAAGTTACTTTGTTAAGCATATTAAAATCAATTTAAAACATATGCAACATAAAATATAACTTAAAAGGCCTTTTACAAATCCAAATAGAAACCTAAATAAAAGTAAATAACTAAAGTACCCAAAATATAGAGTCTGAGTAAAGACTTTATTCAGCATGGCATAAGCACCCGAGTCCATCCCGGCTCCAAGTCCGCGTCTACGAGTCACCTGAAATGTCAAAGGAGAGGGTGAGTCGAGTGACTCAGTGTGTAAATCCCGCTCCCGATAAAACAACATGCTAACACACATCATACATAGCAACATGATTAATGCAACCCGAACCTAACCATCCATGTCGCCTTTTCTACCCCGTGTGGTACCAAACCACTGGTGGTGCCAAACCACTGGTGACATATAGTCACAATGTGCTACCAAAGCACTGGTGTCCCAAAGACACAATATCCATCAATGTGCTACCAAAGCACTGGTGTCCCAAAGACACAATTGTGCTACCAAAGCACTGGTGACCGAAGTCACAAATCCAAGGATGATGGGGCCAACCCATCGTGTGTTACCAAAACACTAGCAGACGATCCCATATCTCAAGTGGGGCCAACCCACGGTGGTCAAACCACAGGGACAAGTCGCAATGAGGTGCCAAACCTCTGGTGTCCCAAAGACACAATGTGCTACCAAAGCACTGGTGACCGTAGTCACAAATCTGGTGATGGGGCCAACCCATCGTGTGTTACCAAAACACTGGCGTCAATCCCGTATAATCATCTGTGGGGCCAACCCACTGTGGTACTGAGCCACTGGGACGAGACGCTGAGGTACCAAACCTCTGGAGGTGCCAAACCTCTGGTGACCCAAAGTCACAAAGTGTGCTACCAAAGCACTGGTGCTCGTCAGCACAAAATATCACTGCTCCCTCCTCTCGTATCACCCCTCAACATGCCAAACTCATGTAATCATGCATATCATACTATCATGCATATCATGCCAATATGTCTAATCTCATACCCCATGTCATATATTACCACAACCATGATATCATGTAAATCATCAATAGATTTTGATAACAATAATGATACTGACTTACCCGAGTCCAGAATCATACCCATTAGGGTATCATAACAGTCACCACTGTCCCATTAATCACCATACAGGTTATTAATAATATTACTAAATAATAGTGTGTTAGTATACACACCTGATAGCTACGAGTCTAAAATCCAACGAGAACAATCTAAGCCCCTCGATTACAAGATCCTACAATCGGCCAACCATTAGGGGTTAGGCACTAAGCCCATTCGGCCAACACCAATAGACCAAAAGAGTTGTCGAATCACTCTTACCTTGCTATTGGTTTGATTTTCAATCAAACCCCGAACCAACAGTGGTTCCTCTTTCTTGACAATCGGCCACCCCTAAAATAATAACAATCCCTCCTTAGTAATTTGGCTTAACACGACCCAAAAGAATGGATTAATAGTAGCCATTACCATCACTTACCAAACAGTCAATCGAAGAAAGGAAGGCTTCACTTGTCTCCTTTAATGATCCCGATGTCCTATAGTGAAAATGATTTACACAAAAGATTAGCACCCAACAACCAATAACAGAGTCGGTCCTTACTCAAACCACCATACCAAAAAGACGAGAGAAAGGCAGAATGGCCATTCGGCCAAGCCCTTACCTGATTCCAAACGATTGGAAACCAGCACCCAAACAACCACCAATGTTCGGCCCACAAAACAAGGAGAGGGAATTCGGCAAAGACCTTGAACCACAAGGGAGAAGAGGATTCGGTTTTGATGTTTAACACCCACCTATGTACGGCTTTCAAAGGTGAGAAAAGGGGTGTGAACAAGAGAAGAATTAGCGATTACGGCAACAAGTTTAGAGGAGAACAAAAGAAAGTTTGGCAAGTTGATATGGGTTCGGCACACAAAAGATGGGCAAGAAGAATGGAGAAATCGGTTGGGAAAAGGATGGTAAATTTCGGCACTAGTGTTTTTCAAGAAAAGAGAAGAAAATGAATAAGAGGACAATTGGTACTAGTTTCGGCTTGTGCAAGTGGAACAGAAGAGAAAATGCAAGAGTGCATTCGGCTACAAGAAGGTTGAGAGAAAAGCAAAACAAAATTCGGCAATGCTATAGGGATTTTTGATCTTTCGGTTCAACAAAATGATGAAGAAAACAAAGAGAGCTCACTTGTGTTTCGGTTGACAAAAGACAAAAGGAAAACCTCTTCTTTGAAACCCAAGTGACCGAATATGCACCTAGCTCCAAGGAAATTTCGGCACAACACCTCCCCCTTTCCCAAAACCGGCCAAACACTCCACCACCCCCCAAACATTCGGCCAAAACCCCCAAATTGCTCCCATTCACTCATTTCAAATGAGTTGAACAAGTCAACCTCCTAAAATCCCTCTCTACCCTTCATTTGAAAGAGTAGACTAGGTCCAAGGTAGTGTTCTATTTGCTCTCTACCTCTACTCCCTTGCCGTCCAAAATAGGTGGCAAAAAGGGGACTCCTGCTGCTCGAACACTGGACCTCCACTCCTTGAAGATGACGCCACACCTAGCTCCCAAGTGTCCCATGCCTTGCCACTTTGCCAGCTACTTACTTGTGCAATAAAACCACAAAGAAAATTCTTAAACCCCAGCTTCCCTAGCTCCCTTCACTTAACACCCAAAAACCAAAATTTCCTAATTTACTCAGGCATACACCTAGGCTATAATTAAGCCCCCTAAACATCGAAATAGCAACATAGCACACTACCAACATGCAATAACATGCAACCTCGAAATAGCCCCTAACCCGGGATATTACAGTTCTACCCCCCTAAAAAAATAATTTCGGCCTCGAAATTACCTGGTCAAAAGAGTTGCGGGTATTGCTGTCTCATCGTATCCTCGGGTTCCCACGTCGCTTCTTCTACGCCATGATTCCGCCAAAGTACCTTAACCAAAGGCACAGACTTCCTACGCAGAACCTTTACATCCCGATCAAGAATCTGTACAGGTTCCTCCTCCATAGTCAAGTCTGGATGCACCTCGATCTCTTCCACTGCTACCACATGCGACGGATCTGAACGATACCTCCGAAGCATCGAAACATGGAAAACGTCGTGAATCTGACTAAGCTCTGCTGGCAACTCAAGCTGATACGCTACTGGCCCAACTCGTCTCAAAACCTTATACGGCCCAATGAACCTCGGGCTTAGCTTGCCCTTCTTCCCGAACCTCAGAACCTTCTTCCAAGGCGAGACCTTCAGAAACACTCGATCCCCAACAGCAAACTCTATATCTCTTCGCTTAAGATCGGCATAAGACTTTTGCCGGTCCGAAGCTTCCTTTAATCTAGCTTGGATCACTTTAACCTTGTCCTCAGTCTCAGCTACCAACTCGGGTCCCAATAACTGGCGTTCACCTAACTCCGTCCAACAAGTAGGTGAGCGACACTTCCTACCATACAACGCCTCATACGGTGCCATCTTGATGCTCGCTTGGTAACTGTTGTTGTAGGCAAACTCAGCTAATGGTAGAAACTCCTCCCAACTACCCCTGAAATCCAAGACACAACCTCTCAGCATGTCTTCTAAGATCTGAATAACCCTTTCTGATTGACCGTCAGACTGCGGGTGAAAAGCCGTGCTGAAATCCAAACGAGTACCCAGAGCCTGATGCAGTGCTTTCCAGAACCTTGACGTAAACCTGGGATCCCTATCCGAGATTATCGAAGCTGGCACACCGTGCAACCTCACTATCTCTGAAACATACAGCTTCGCTAGCTTCTGAAGCGAGTAGTCAACCCTCACCGGAATAAAGTGAGCTGATTTAGTCAGACGATCCACTACTACCCAAACTGAATCCTTCTTGCTTGGCGTAAGCGGTAACCCACTGACGAAATCCATGGTTATCCTTTCCCACTTCCACTGAGGAATCTTCACAGGCTGAAGCAAACCCGACGGCAACTGATGTTCAGCCTTGACCTGCTGACAAGTCAGACACTTCCCAACAAACTCTGTCACCTCTTTCTTCAAGCCAGGCCACCAGAACTGCTCTCTAAGATCCTTATACATTTTGCTACCTCCAGGATGCATAGCATAAGGGCTGCTATGTGCATCCTGAAGAATCTTCTGCCTCAGCTCAACATCTTTAGGCATACAAGCCTTACCCTGAAAACACAGAACCTCATCATTAGACAAGCTGTAACCATCCACACCACCATTCTGCACTTGTAACCTTCGCGCACCCAGAACCTCATCCTCTAACTGTTTCTCTCTGATCTGCTCAACCCAAGTAGGCTTAACCTGCAGCTCTGCCAAAATACTCCCGTTGTCATACAAGCTCAAATGGGCAAACAACGCTCTTAAGTCCGAAACAACCTTACGGCTTAACGCGTCTGCTACCACGTTAGCCTTGCCCGGATGATACTCAATAGAACAGTCATAATCCTTCAGCAACTCAACCCATCTACGCTGCCTCAAGTTTAAATCCTTCTGAGTCAGTAGATACTTCAGACTCTTGTGATCCGTGTAGACTATCGATCTCTCTCCATATAAGTAGTGCCTCCAAATCTTTAAGGCGAAGACTACAGCCGCAAGCTCCAAATCGTGCGTCGGATAGTTGACCTCATGTGGCCTCAGCTGCCTAGAAGCGTAAGCCACAACCTTACCTTCCTGCATCAACACACAACCCAGACCCGTATGTGATGCATCGCAGTAGACTGTATATTCCTTACCAGCCTCAGGTTGAATTAGAACCGGAGCCTCAGTCAAAATCTTCTTTAACTTGTCAAAGCTTTCCTGTTGTTTCTCCGTCCAAACAAACGGAACCTCTTTCCTTAACAACTTAGTCATCGGCGCTGCTATCAACGAGAAACCCTCGACAAACCTTCGGTAGTATCCAGCCAAACCCAGAAAGCTACGAATCTCAGCCACTGACCTAGGTGGCTTCCAATCCAGAACTGCCTCAATCTTACGAGGATCTACCCGAATACCCTCAGCTGACACTACATGACCCAAGAACGTCACTTCTCTAAGCCAGAACTCGCACTTACTGAACTTAGCATAGAGTTGCTTTTCCCTCAAAATCTGCAGCACCACCCTCAAATGCTTATCATGCTCTTCCTCCGTCCTTGAGTACACTAAGATGTCGTCTATGAAAACCACGACGAACTGATCCAGATACTGCTGAAATACCCTATTCATCATATCCATAAACGCTGCCGGTGCGTTAGTCAACCCGAATGGCATTACCAGGAATTCGTAGTGCCCATACCGAGTCCGAAATGCTGTTTTATGGATATCCGCCTCCTTAACCTTCAATTGATGGTACCCAGACCTCAGATCAATCTTAGAGAACACCGCAGCACCCTTCAGCTGATCAAACAAGTCATCTATCCGTGGCAACGGATACTTGTTTTTAATCGTCAGCTTGTTCAACTGGCGGTAGTCTATGCACATCCGCATCGTACCATCTTTCTTCTTAACGAAAAGTACCGGCGCACCCCACGGCGAAACACTTGGCCTGATAAAACCTCGATCCAATAACTCCTGGATCTGAGCCTTAAGCTCCACCAATTCCTTCGGTGCCATCCTATACGGAGCAATAGACACTGGCGCAGTCCCGGGTAACAGATCAATCCCGAACTCTACCTCTCGATCTGGCGGCAAACCCGGAAGCTCTTCAGGAAACACCTCAGCAAATTCCTTAACAGTACGAACTTCCTCAACAGCAGACCCTTTAGCCTCCAAGGCATACACATGAACCACATACGCTTCACAGCCCTTCCTGACCATCTTCTCCGCTTTCAGAGCAGATACCACATTTGATAAGTAATCTCTCCTATTACCTATCATAGCCACCTCTACACCATCAACCGTCTTAAGAACCATGCGCTTGGCCGCGCAATCCAGCCTCGCCTGGTACTTAACCAGCCAATCCATCCCAAGAATCAAATCGAACTCCCCAAACGGCAGTTCCATCAGATCAGCAGCAAACACTACCCCTTGGAGTTCTAGGGGTACCTCTCTAAACAGTTTATCTACCACTACAGAGTGACCTAGAGGGCTAATCACAGTCATCTGTCTAGAAGATATCTCAAAGTCTAAGTCCATTGTCCCTACTATACTACTGGCAACATAAGAGTGCGTAGAACCCACATCAATCAAAGCAGTATAAGGAGTACCAAAAATCAGAAACGTACCGGTTATGACGTCCGGTGCGTCGCCCTCCTCTCGGCGCCTCGCAGCATATACCAATCCAGGCTGTCTAGCATCAGAACTACCTGCACCTCTGCCCGGTGCTCCACGACCCCGACCAGATCCATAACCACCTCTGCCATTACCACGGCCCCTCTGGGGTGGCGGTCCATTACCTCTGAACTGATTACGGCCCTGACTCTCCGACTGAATCCTGGCCATCCTACGCGGACAATCCCTAATGCGATGCTCCAGAGACCCACACTCGAAGCACCCTTTACCACCAGTCCAACAGCCACCCCAATGAGATTTCCCACACTGGTTACACTGCGGCGGTCCCTGCCTAGCAGCAACAAACCTAGCAGACTGATTCTGCCCACTCGGTCTAGCCCTCTTCTGCGGATTACCCGACGAACCAGAAGATCCGAAGCTCCTCTTCAGCCTACTCCTATCCATACTTTGCCTCACGGACTCCTTAATACCCTCGGCCACCTTAGCTTTCTCAACTAAGACAGCAAACTCGCGCTCCTGCTGTGGAGCAATCAGCAGCCTCAACTCGTCTCGGAGACCATCCTCGAAACGAACGCACCTCTCATGCTCAGTGGCTACAATGCCCCTGGCATACCTACTCAGCTTCAGGAACTCAGCCTCGTACTCAGCAACAGATTTACTCCCCTGAACAAGCCTCAGAAACGCCTTCCTCTGGGAGTCGATGTAACTAGCCCCGATGTACTTCTTTTGATATGCAGCTCTGAAGTAATCCCATGTCAAATCCTCCGCTGCCACACTGTCCCGTACCGTGAGCCACCACTGATATGACTCATCCCGGAGAAGCGACACGATACCCTTCAGCTTCTCTTCAGTTGTCAGGTCCAGATCGTCCATGATCCGTTCAGTTGCCTCCAGCCAATATTCAGCAGTGCTAGGAGCAACACCAGATACACCTCGGAAGAATTCGGCCCCATTAGCCCGGAGTCGCTCAGGGACTGATTTCCTAACTCCTGCACCACCACTAGCCCCAGCTACCCTTTCCAACACTCGCAGCATCGCCTGTGACACTGCGTCATCCCCAGTCTGATCTTGGAACTCACCACCTCCAGCTGGTGGCGGAATCGGTACCTCGTTTTCTGAACCCTGCCCAGATCCTACGGGCTCAGAAACCGTCATTCTACCCCTACCTCTACCGCGAGTATTACGACCACGTCCACCTCGAGTGCTCATGTCTAATCTTTCTACGTATCTGATTAGAGAATTTTATGCATCAGTGTTTATTCCACTTGTTTAAAAAGCAAGTCTTATGAATATTTAAAGAGGATTTGTTCTCGCAAGTTCACAGAATCCTATCAGTTATAATCTCTAAAGTGGCATACTACTGCTATCATCAGATCATATAACATCCAATCAAATCACAGAGAATAGTTCGGGGTACTTACCTGGGCGAACTGGTGCCGGAGACTCGGTGCCATGCCTTTCAAACCATACTTTCAAAACAACCACTTAAATAACTTTTGAAACCATTTTGGGCCTCAGGCCCACAGCCGAGCCTTTGAACTTGGCTCTGATACCACAAATGTAACACCCCAAACCCGGACAAGACACCACGTCCGAATCTGGTATGCTACGGGGAAAACCATTTTAGAAAACTAGATTTCTCATTTGAAAACTGAGTGAAAACACAGTGTGTTTGAAACAGATTTGAGCAGTCTTGTTTGAAAAACAATTGATGTATTTGAAATCCAGGGATTTTGAAAACTTTGCCAGAATTTGTAGTTAAAACGAGTTATTACCATTTAAAACCTTATTAGTTTCTTAGTGATACATAAAACACTTTTAAACTTAGGAGAACTACAAGTTTGAATTGAAAACCATTTGTATTTGTTTATCAAAAGACTTTGTGTGATACCCGATGGTATAATTTAAAACACGGTGCGTTTTAGTTGTGAAAACTTTATCTTTCCATATTTTAGTAAAATTTATTCCAAGTTACTTTGTTAAGCATATTAAAATCAATTTAAAACATATGCAACATAAAATATAACTTAAAAGGCCTTTTACAAATCCAAATAGAAACCTAAATAAAAGTAAATAACTAAAGTACCCAAAATATAGAGTCTGAGTAAAGACTTTATTCAGCATGGCATAAGCACCCGAGTCCATCCCGGCTCCAAGTCCGCGTCTACGAGTCACCTGAAATGTCAAAGGAGAGGGTGAGTCGAGTGACTCAGTGTGTAAATCCCGCTCCCGATAAAACAACATGCTAACACACATCATACATAGCAACATGATTAATGCAACCCGAACCTAACCATCCATGTCGCCTTTTCTACCCCGTGTGGTACCAAACCACTGGTGGTGCCAAACCACTGGTGACATATAGTCACAATGTGCTACCAAAGCACTGGTGTCCCAAAGACACAATATCCATCAATGTGCTACCAAAGCACTGGTGTCCCAAAGACACAATTGTGCTACCAAAGCACTGGTGACCGAAGTCACAAATCCAAGGATGATGGGGCCAACCCATCGTGTGTTACCAAAACACTAGCAGACGATCCCATATCTCAAGTGGGGCCAACCCACGGTGGTCAAACCACAGGGACAAGTCGCAATGAGGTGCCAAACCTCTGGTGTCCCAAAGACACAATGTGCTACCAAAGCACTGGTGACCGTAGTCACAAATCTGGTGATGGGGCCAACCCATCGTGTGTTACCAAAACACTGGCGTCAATCCCGTATAATCATCTGTGGGGCCAACCCACTGTGGTACTGAGCCACTGGGACGAGACGCTGAGGTACCAAACCTCTGGAGGTGCCAAACCTCTGGTGACCCAAAGTCACAAAGTGTGCTACCAAAGCACTGGTGCTCGTCAGCACAAAATATCACTGCTCCCTCCTCTCGTATCACCCCTCAACATGCCAAACTCATGTAATCATGCATATCATACTATCATGCATATCATGCCAATATGTCTAATCTCATACCCCATGTCATATATTACCACAACCATGATATCATGTAAATCATCAATAGATTTTGATAACAATAATGATACTGACTTACCCGAGTCCAGAATCATACCCATTAGGGTATCATAACAGTCACCACTGTCCCATTAATCACCATACAGGTTATTAATAATATTACTAAATAATAGTGTGTTAGTATACACACCTGATAGCTACGAGTCTAAAATCCAACGAGAACAATCTAAGCCCCTCGATTACAAGATCCTACAATCGGCCAACCATTAGGGGTTAGGCACTAAGCCCATTCGGCCAACACCAATAGACCAAAAGAGTTGTCGAATCACTCTTACCTTGCTATTGGTTTGATTTTCAATCAAACCCCGAACCAACAGTGGTTCCTCTTTCTTGACAATCGGCCACCCCTAAAATAATAACAATCCCTCCTTAGTAATTTGGCTTAACACGACCCAAAAGAATGGATTAATAGTAGCCATTACCATCACTTACCAAACAGTCAATCGAAGAAAGGAAGGCTTCACTTGTCTCCTTTAATGATCCCGATGTCCTATAGTGAAAATGATTTACACAAAAGATTAGCACCCAACAACCAATAACAGAGTCGGTCCTTACTCAAACCACCATACCAAAAAGACGAGAGAAAGGCAGAATGGCCATTCGGCCAAGCCCTTACCTGATTCCAAACGATTGGAAACCAGCACCCAAACAACCACCAATGTTCGGCCCACAAAACAAGGAGAGGGAATTCGGCAAAGACCTTGAACCACAAGGGAGAAGAGGATTCGGTTTTGATGTTTAACACCCACCTATGTACGGCTTTCAAAGGTGAGAAAAGGGGTGTGAACAAGAGAAGAATTAGCGATTACGGCAACAAGTTTAGAGGAGAACAAAAGAAAGTTTGGCAAGTTGATATGGGTTCGGCACACAAAAGATGGGCAAGAAGAATGGAGAAATCGGTTGGGAAAAGGATGGTAAATTTCGGCACTAGTGTTTTTCAAGAAAAGAGAAGAAAATGAATAAGAGGACAATTGGTACTAGTTTCGGCTTGTGCAAGTGGAACAGAAGAGAAAATGCAAGAGTGCATTCGGCTACAAGAAGGTTGAGAGAAAAGCAAAACAAAATTCGGCAATGCTATAGGGATTTTTGATCTTTCGGTTCAACAAAATGATGAAGAAAACAAAGAGAGCTCACTTGTGTTTCGGTTGACAAAAGACAAAAGGAAAACCTCTTCTTTGAAACCCAAGTGACCGAATATGCACCTAGCTCCAAGGAAATTTCGGCACAACACCTCCCCCTTTCCCAAAACCGGCCAAACACTCCACCACCCCCCAAACATTCGGCCAAAACCCCCAAATTGCTCCCATTCACTCATTTCAAATGAGTTGAACAAGTCAACCTCCTAAAATCCCTCTCTACCCTTCATTTGAAAGAGTAGACTAGGTCCAAGGTAGTGTTCTATTTGCTCTCTACCTCTACTCCCTTGCTGTCCAAAATAGGTGGCAAAAAGGGGACTCCTGCTGCTCGAACACTGGACCTCCACTCCTTGAAGATGACGCCACACCTAGCTCCCAAGTGTCCCATGCC
Organism: Gossypium australe; assembly: GCA_005393395.2. NCBI lineage: Eukaryota > Viridiplantae > Streptophyta > Magnoliopsida > Malvales > Malvaceae > Gossypium > Gossypium australe. The sequence continues at coordinate 14,854 of SMMG02000113.1, forward strand.
TTGCCACTTTGCCAGCTACTTACTTGTGCAATAAAACCACAAAGAAAATTCTTAAACCCCAGCTTCCCTAGCTCCCTTCACTTAACACCCAAAAACCAAAATTTCCTAATTTACTCAGGCATACACCTAGGCTATAATTAAGCCCCCTAAACATCGAAATAGCAACATAGCACACTACCAACATGCAATAACATGCAACCTCGAAATAGCCCCTAACCCGGGATATTACACCTTTTCTACCCCGTGTGGTACCAAACCACTGGTGGTGCCAAACCACTGGTGTCCAAAGACACAATTGTGTTACCAAAACACTGGTGACCGAGGTCACAAATCAAGTGATGGGGCCAACCCATCGTGTGATACCAAATCACTGGCAGACGATCCCATATCTCAAAGTGGGGTCAACCCACGGTGGAATTAACCACAGGGACAAGTCGCTATGAGGTGCCAAACCTCTGGTGTCCGAAGACACGAATATGATACCAAATCACTGGAGATACCAAATCTCTAGTGTCCGAAGACACAATGTGATACCAAATCACTGGTGACCGAAGTCACAATCTTCCCCCTCCTCTCATATTGCCCATACCAATGCAATAGATAAAAAAAATCATGTCAATATACTATGATATGAATCATATAATAAATATATCACAAATTGTAGATCATGATTTCAATCCACATGTATTAACAATATATCGAAACGGACTTACCCGAATCCTCATTCATACCATCATGGTATCAAATCCAAATCTCATCGTTTTTCCCACTTTCATAATATGATTAGTAATAACACACATAAACATACAAATATAAACCAAGTTATAAAGTGTGTAAGATACACACCTTTCACCAACGCAAAAACTATCTTCCGAAGATCCGATCTAACGCACTAGATCACTTTGTCCTACAATCGGCCATATCACAATATCCAATCAATCTTAGGCTTCCTCAACCAACTTTAAAAGTATAGAATCCTTACCACTTGACTTGACTTACCAATGTCAAAAGAAAAGAAAAGAGAGATGAGGGAGAGAGAGGTTCGGCCAAACACTTAATTTGCCAAAGAAGAAAAGTGCTCAAAATTGCACCAAAAGATCAAAGTGCATTCGGCTAAAGAGAATAACTTTGAAGATGAAAGAAATAAAATACCAAATGGTGCACAAAAGAGAAGAATTGGTAAAGTTCAAAGGAGTTTCGGTTTTGACACAAAACAAAAGTTGAATGTCTACCTAACTAGCCGAAAATGCCTACTAACCAAAGAGAAAATTGGCACTAACTAGCTACCAACCAACCAAAAATTCGGCCACCCCCTAGCCATACATACCGTCCACATACATGCACTAAAGCCTTGACAAAGTTTCCAAAACATTCTCCACCCTTCATGCCTTTTGTCCCCTCTTCATACCAAAAGCTTAAGAATCTTATCCCAAATTTCATGCTTTCCTTAATCACATATTCAACTTACCAAAAGAAATAGTCCAACCTATCATAAATAAGTTTGACCGTCCATTAATGCAAGGATTCAAAAATAAACCTTCAAAATGCTAAACATGCTACTCGAACCTCTAACCTCAAGCCACCTTCCAAACTCCTTAACCAACTTGCCACTTACTCCTCTTATGCTTTAAATGAACACTTGAATTAACTTAAGTGCTAAGCTCACTTAATCCACTTCATTAAATAAGCCAAACTAAAATTTATTCTAGCTTCCTAATATTTCCAAGCCTTCACATAAATATACTAAACACACAAACAATACTACCCGAGCTAACACAAGTAACTAGATGACACACAAATTTTTCCTAAAGCCCATGGCCCAATCGGCCCAATCCTACTAGGCCCAAATTCGGGATGTTACACTACTAAAAACCCCCACAACCCATGCACAAAAATGGCATAAACATATACACCATTTAACCATTAAAACCTTATGTCTCAATACCAAACTAACAAAGGAGATAAGCCATATTCGCATGGCTTTTAATATATACAAGAACAAAATTCATGGCTCATGACATAGTTTAGCCTATACATGCCTTTAGTCCAAAACCAAACTCAAAAAGGTACCAAAATAGGTTGATAGTGTGGATGACTTCGTTGATGATTCCCTGAGTTCGTAGCTTGATCAAAATCTATAAAACAGAACGATGAACACACAGAGCAAGCTAATTTAGCTTAGTAAGTCTTAAGCAAATATAATATACCAATTGAACATTCAAGCATTTTAAAACAATCAAGTAATGAAATAAAAAAAATAGCTTAACTCAAAAGCCCTTCAAAATCGAATACCTTTACCTCACTTAACATAACATTTATCACTTCCTTACCATTAGCATACAATTTATCAACTCCGCATCAAATTCAAAGTATGAAACATCATCTCTTTATAATCTATTCATAATACACTTACATGCAACTCAATAAGTTCACATAAATATTTGAACAAGTAAAGGCCATGTACATACAAATTTCACCTCCATAATTACATAACATATGTCCATTTATTCTTACATTTTTCATTTACACATATGGCCGAATTTCAAAGACACAACCAAAATCAAATTCCAATATAGTATACTCAAACTCATCATTTGTAAAGCCGAATGCACACATTAAAGTCTTACAAATATACCTCAACTATATCAAATATTACTAGCACCGAATAGTAATATATCAACTTACCTTATTCATTGCAACTATGAGGCTTATACGTACCTGAACATTTAGCTTATTTGCTGTAATTAAATTCCACATTGATAATAATCCATGAACCCTCTTATTTATAAAAAATCACCGACATTAAGCCTGCTAGGCAACAAGGCCTGAAACCTGCACCGACACTAAGCCTGCTAGACCCGAGGTCTGAAATTTAATCACCAGCATTTAGCCTGCTAGGCAATAAGCTCGATACATTTCACCGGCACAAGGCCTGCTAGGCTCGGAGCCTGAAAATCAATATAATTAAACCATCTCATAAACATTACTTATTATCAAATTCAATATCACATATATCACATAATTCATATCACTGTAACATATCAAACTCAATTAAATATAACTACATTTCATTATTAAATCACTTACCACATTCGGCCTTGGCCAAATACACATTTATAATTTCACAATTCAGCATGTAATCAAGGTTAAAACCAATATTAATGGTATTAAATTGCTTAAAGACTTACCTCGACTATCGACGGACGACGAAGACCAGCTATTCGTTAACTTTCGTTTTTCCCCGATCCAAGTCTGTTTTTCTTTGTTCTCGATCTAAACATATTCAATTTAAGCTCTTTCAAACACATTTCATTTCAATTTAATCCAAAAACACCTAACTGGGCAAATTACCATTTTGCCCCTAACATTTCACACTTTTACAATTTAGTCCTATTTGCACAAAACACAAAATACACAAAATTTGAATGAATGCCTTAAGGGCCGAATATCCATAGGACTCATACAAGTCCATCCATTTCATTTATTTCACATTTTAGCCCCTCTAAAATTTATTTTTGCAATTTAGTCTAAATTACTCAAAATCATCAAAAATCCAAAGACAAAACATATTAATCTAACATATATATTTCATAATTCATCCTTAAACAACAAAAACAACAAACTACCATCAATGGCTCATCACAAGATATTCATTAAACTCAAAAATTAAAGCATGGGTCTTGTAGATATCTAAGCAACGATCTCAAAAACGTAGAAATTATCAAAAATCGAAAACTAACCATACCTTAATCAAGCTTCAAGTTGCCGAAATATTGAAGAAATTCTAAGTTCTTCTTCTTTAAACATTCGGTCATTAGAAAAAGATGACAATGGCCTTTTTGTTTTGTTTAATTATTAACTTATATTATGTTATTACTAATTTACAATTTTAACCTTTTCTAATTAATAATATAAAACATAAACATTAGTTTATTTGTCTTTCTACCGTCCACTAACTTTAAAATGAGCTTTTTTCCCCTTAAGGACTTCATATTAAAAAGCCACTATCAATTAAGCACTTTTCACTATACTTTGCAACTTTTACATTTTACGCGATTAAGTCCTTTTGTCTAATTAAGCACACAAACAATCAAATTTCTATACAAAATTTTCACACATGCTAATTCACATATAATAAATACAGAAAATATTATTTAAATATTTTTTGGACTCGGATTCGTGGTCCCGAAACCACCGTTCCGATTAGGGTCAAATTCGGACTATTACAAGGCATTTTTGGCCTTTGTGATGAATGATAAAGAGACAGAGTTAAAGATTGATTCAGTACCGATAGTATGTGAGTATGTGGATGTCTTTCTCGAGGAATTACCAAGACTACCACCAACTAGAGAGGTTGAGTTCAGCATTGAGCTAGTTCCCGGTACAGTACCGATATCTCCATTACTCCTTACAGAATGGCTCCAACAGAGTTGAGAGAGCTAAAGACTCAGTTGCAAGAGTTTATAGACAAAGGCTTTGCAAGATCAAGTTGTTCACCACGGGGTGCTCCGGTTTTATTTGTGAAAAAGAAAGATGGCACCATAAGATTGTGCATAGATTACCGTCAGCTTAATACAGTGACAGTAAGAACAAGTACCCATTGCCTAGGATCAATGATTTGTTCGATCAATTGAAAGGAGCGACTGTGTTCTCCAAAATAGACTTGAGATCAGGGTACTACCAACTGAGAGTGAAAGATTCAGATGTATCCAAGACTTCCTTTCGAACGAGGTATGGGCATTATGAGTTTTTAGTCATGCCCTTTGGGTTGACCAATGCTCTTACGGTATTCATGGATTTAATGAACCGTATCTTTAGACCATACCTCTATAAGTTTGTAGTCGTTTTCATTGGCGACATACTAATTTATTCCCGAGATGAGAATGAGCATGCTGAACATCTACCGATAGTTTTACATACTCTTCGAGGAAACCAGTTATACGCCAAGTTCAGTAAAAGCAAATTTTGGCTGAAGGAAGTAGGATTTCTTGGACATATTGTCTCGAGAGATGGAGTCCGAGTAGATCCAAGTAAAATTTCGACCATAATGGACTGGAAGCCGCCTAAGAATATCTCGAAGATTAGAAGTTTTCTAGGCTTAGCCAGCTATTACAGGTGATTTGTCAAGGGGTTTTCTATGATTGCAACCCCGATGACTAAATTGTTACGGAAAAATGTGAAGTTTGAGTGGTCGATAATATGCCAACAAAGTTTTGAGAAGTTGAAAGCAATGTTGACAGAAGCTCCAGTTTTAGTACAACCTGAGTCAGGGAAAGAATTCATACTTTACAGTGATGCATCCTTAAATGGATTAGGCTATGTACTCATGCAAGAAGGCAAAGTGATTGCTTATGCCTCCAGAAAGTTGAAGCATCACGAGAAGAATTATTCGACGCATGATTTAGAATTAGCTGCAATAGTCTTCGCTTTGAAGATTTTGAGACACCATTTATATGGTGAAAGATGTCAGATTTTTACTGACCACAAAAGTCTGAAGTACTTGATGACGCAGAAAGAGTTGAACTTAAGGCAACGGAGATGGTTAGAGTTGATAAAAGACTATGAGTTGATTATTGATTACCATCTAGGAAAGGCGAATGTGGTCGTCGATGCTTTGAGCAGGAAGTCCCTTTTTGCGTTAAGGGCAATGAATTTGCGGATGACTTTATTAGATAATAATTCTATTCTAGCTGAGTTGAGAGCTAGACCAATGTTTCTTCAAGAGATCTTTGAGGCTCAGAAAGAAGATAATGAATTGCAAGTCAAGAGAACTCAGTGCGAGTCAGATATTGAATCCGACTTTCGGATTAATTCTGATGGATACTTGATTTTTAGAGATAGAGTTTGTGTACCAAGAAAAGAGGAGCTTGTTTAGAGAATTTTGCATGAGGCGCATAACGGATGTTTATCTGTACATCCGGGTAGTATTAAGATGTATAATGACTTGAAACAACTGTATTGGTGGCCAAAAATGAAGAAAGACATTTTAGAGTTTGTTTCCAAGTGCATGATTTGTCAGCAAGTGTAGCATCCTAAAATTTGAATTTTTATATGTTGCATTATTTTGGTGCTCAGCTAATTTAATTATTCTATGTGTGTGTTAAAATAGTCCTGAGAAGGTTCAGGATTTATTGGGATTTGGTATAATTTTTTGGAAATTTGTACTTTAACGAAGTGGAACAAGTGACCTTATAGCTTAAGGTAATTAAGTGGTAAAAAGATAGCATAATTGAGCCATTGGTTAAGAGGATATGCGCCATATGTATGGTCTTGAGGGGAGAGGTTCGAATCCCCTAGTATGCACTTTGTGAATATTAATTTTTGCTCTTTCCTAGCAAGTGTCAGCCAAGCATCATATTTTTGGAAAGTTGGACTTTTAGTTTATGGGGTGGCTAATGGATTAAGGCAAGAGTGAACTTATGGAAAAGAATCATATGGAAAAGGCATGTAAGGGGGGACATAAGGCTTGAAACAAGGAGGATGTTTTGGAAAGTTTGGATTGGCCAAACTTTGACCTTGTGTCCATGAACATGGACGGTTTTAGGGGCTAGGGGGTGGCCGAATTTTTTGAAGACTTGTGAGTTAGGATAGGTGCTTGTTGGGCACATTTCTTTTTGGTCATTTTTGCTTTCTCTCAAAACATTTTCTCTTCATCTTTTCTCTTCCTAGCCGAATGCACATTGAGCATTTCGAGGATTTCCATCGGGTTGTGAACCGTCAATCGGGGTGAACCGACAAATAGTAGTTGTTCGAGATTCTGAGGGTAAAAATCTAGACCGCTTACCTTAGCATAGATTTATTTCAAGTGTTAGTTTTCTAATCGAGCGTTATAACGTTTTTAGGTGTTGACGATCAGGAAAGTGTAGTGCTCACCATAATCAGGTGTGTAATCTCGCACCGTATCTCATGAGATATATGACTATATCGCAGTAATCATTGGATTAAATCACAAGATAGTGAAATCGGGTAAAATAGTATATTTAACACTTTAATGGTAAAAACTATGAAATCGGTATTAAGATCGTGAAAATTATGAAATTGCCCTTAAGGGGCTAAATCGATAAAAGTGATTTAAATGGGCCATATGTGATATTTGTTAAATAGGCCATATGTAATATTTGTTAAATGGGTCATATGTGATATTTGATTAATGAGGCCATATGTGATATTTGATAAATGGGCCATATGAGATATTTGCTAAACGGGCCAAATGTGATATGAGATTATGTGGGCCAAAATGTGAAATGGGCCAGATTGTAATAATTTTTATAATGGGCCTTATGTTGGAATAATTATATGAATGGATTGTTATGCATTTTATATACATGATTGCATGGGTTGGGCTATTTTGATGAAGAGAAGTTCTGGTAGCTTTGCTACAAAATTCTGGTGGCTTGTCCAATGTTTGATATATGGCTTTATGCCCAGTTTGATATATGGCTTTATGCCCAGTTTGATATATGGCTTCATGCCCAGTTATATATATGGCTTCGTGCCCTGTTTGATATATGGCTTAATGCCCCGTATGGTGTGTTGGCGGGGTGGGTGACTAAAGCTCCCCACAGGTGTACTGGTTGGTACGGGTGGTGTGTAGCGGATGGAAATTTAGGTTGGGTTTTGGGAATTTCATATCACATGCATTTTATTCTTGTTAAATTGTTATATTTGTAATGGGCTCAGGCCCAAATAAATGCTTAAATGGTTTTGGCCCAGTGGATTATGGTAAGTGAGTTACACACTGAGTTTTAAGTAACTCACCCCGTTTTCTTTACCCATTTCAGGTAATGATCAGTAAAGGAGGTGTAACACCCCAAATTGGGGGTTGTTTGTAACTTAGCTAATTTCCCATGTGTGTGCCTGAAGAATAAATATTATGATTTATTTGGCGTATTTTAGGGTCTAGAATTAAACCCGAGTTAGGCTTGATCTAGTGTTAGAATATTTTTTTTAAGTGTCTAAAAGGGGGGAGCTAGGTGAGATAGGGTTAAGTAAAAATTTTGGGAAAATGTGACACAAGGAACTAACTGGCACAATTGGCCTGGAGCGCCTAAGGGTGTTGCAAGGGGGGAGGTTCGAGTCTTGGGAGGTACAAGGGGGATGAGTTTTATTTTTGGCTTTGTGACGCTAAAGGGAAGGGGGCTGAGTAAGAAGGCTTTAAAAAAATTTTGGGGCTAGGTGTAGACATGAAAGTTGATTGGCTAAGCGGTTAGCGTGTGCTACTTAAAGGCTGGAAGGCTGTTGGGCGCATGTTCGAGCTGCTGAAGCAGCGTTTGGCATTTTTAATTTTTGGGCAAACGGACTGGGGAGGTTTTATAAATAAATGGTGAGGAATTTGGACAAGAAAGACGGGCTGGTGGAGTGGCCTGGGGCGCATCATGCAGCAAGGGACCTAGCTGGTCCTAGGTTCGAGTAGCTGAAGCAGAGGTTTGTGTTGTAATTTTTTTATATGCGGTGCTGGGCTCACGTTAGAAGGCCTTATAATTAAATGTGGGGGTTATTTAACATGAAAGGCCAAAGGGAAGAGTTGGTTGGGGCGCTTAAAGGTGCTGCTGCTGCTTGGGGACGCTGGTTCGAACCCCAGGGGCTGCACTTTGAGTTTTTATTGCTTTATTTCTCTTTTTATGCTGCTGGCGTGAATGGATTCAATTTGGACTCTCAAATTCGGCTGGAGTGGGGTGGATAAACATTAATTTATTTTATTGTTATCTTGAAGAGGTGATAAACAAATAGGATTAAATGGAATTATTTTTTGATTATTATTTTAAGTATTCAAATTCAATTTGAATTGCTTCAAATGAGTGGCCTAGAATTATTTTAGGTAGTGAATGAATTTTTTTTAAACACTTCAAAGGAGAAGTGGGCGGCAAGCTCAAAAGGGGGGGTGCCAAATGCCTATGAAAGCATCCACCTAGCACTTGTTTTTCTTTTTTTTCCATCTTTGCATGTGGCCGAAATTCTCAACCCTCCCACCTTTGATTCTCATTTTCTCCAAGACTGAAAGCCATTAATTCTTTTCTCAATATTTGGACGAATCCCCCACACCTCCATAGCTCCTCCATTTCTTTTCTTCGTAAACCAAAACCCCTATTTTCCTATCCCTAAATAGCCGAATATCTTCTCCCTTGGAAGTGCCGAATTTCTTTCTTTTTTTATTAAGCACCTTGGCCGAATATTGAACAAGGACGGGGAGGAGTTCTTTAATCAATTTTGGAGGGTAAGTATGTTAGGCCGAATGCTTATATTCTCTTTTCCCTTTCTTGTCGACTTGGATGTTGATAAGAGGCTATTTCGGCAAAGGTTGTTAAGGGTACTAATCATATGATTGAAATCAATTGGTCATAGGGCTTTTGGAATCTAGAAGCAGGTTTGCTCATCACCTTGGAGTAATCGGCTTGGATTCAAGCATCGAGTGCCGTGATTAGTAGCCAAAACGAGGAAGGGACAAGTAGATCTGTGGTGACCACCGTTTCTTTTCGGGATTTAGAACATCCAAGGGTGACAGGTGTGTACATACACACTTATAGCAATTAATAGATTGTATTGAATACATGTTGTATGTAAATCTGCTTGATGTAGATGTGGATTTGGTACCTTAACGGTACAAGTGGGGATCCCGGTAAGTTTCTGTTAATATGAGATTATTTTAATGCTTTTGGAAAGCATGGCTTATTGATACATGTGATAAATGTATGAGATCTGTTGATAACTGTTTATCTACTGTGGGTTATATAAGAGGAGGGGGCAGTGATATTGTGCCGACGGGCACCAGTGTTTTGGTAACACACTGTGACTACGGTCACCAGAGGTTTGGTACCTCCAGAGGTTTGGCACCTCATAGCGACTCGTCCCTGTGGTTAACACCACCTTGGGTTGGCCCCACTTGAGATATGGGATCGTCTGCCAGTGATTTGGTATCACACGATGGGTTGGCCCCATCAATCGATTTGTGTCTACGGACACCAGTGTTTTGGTAACACATTGTGACTATATGTCACCAGTGGTTTGGCACCACCAGTGGTTTGGTACCACAACGGGGTAGACAGTGGCGTTTGGTTGGCTAGGTTGGGATACATAATATTCTGCATATTAATTGTTATATGATGTGTATGAAAAATGTTTTTAAAACGAGGGAAGGGTTACATACTGAGTCATGGTGACTCACCTTCTCCTTTATTTTTTTTCAGGTGATACATAGACCGCGGATATGGAGCCGGATGGACTCGAGGTGGCCATGCAGTGGACTTGAATTAATTGAACTTTAAATTTAGTTATTTTATTTAATTATTGGTTTATTTTATTTTGGATGTAATAAGGCCTCCTTATACTTTATTTTTGTTATTTTTCTCATATGTGGGATATTTTGTTTAAAACTATATTATTAAAATTAAATTAAAATCACATGTTTTCCTAAATTAACACGAAAATGTTTTATCGTGTCAACGAGCACACTTGTAACTTCAATATAACTCGGCTTAAATAATTTTTTTCAAATAAGCACTAAGTAAAGCTTTTACAAAACAATCGAACAAAAAGATTTCCAACAACTTAAATCGATTTAGAAAAACGAATTTCTCAAAAATGTTTTCCACTGTAACAAGCTAGATTCGGCCATACAATTTGGGCCGGGTTTGGGTTGTTACAAAATTGGTATCAGAGCCCAGTTCAAAGCTCGGCTGTGGGGGCCCAAGGCCCAAAAAGATTTGGTTTTATGATCTGTAGGCCTTATTGAAGGATTTAAAATGTTTTGCGTTTTGAATGGCATGGCACCGAGTCTCCGGCAACTATCCGCCCAGGTAAGTACATCTAAACCTCTTTGTGAATTATATTCTGTAGAAGGGTAGGAAGCATGGAACGTAGATAGACTTATAGGAACTTGAACCCTAGGATTAGATTACTCAAACACACGAACAGAACATAAGACATAAAGAACTAAACCAACCTATGACTTAGTCACTGAGCTAGGGTGTGGTAACCCTTGTATGCATGTCTAGGATTGGATCCGGAAGAGCCTGGTATTTAAGCAGTCCTCGTGACTCACCTCCTCTTCGCAGGTATCCTACCTGGTGCGTAGCTTCGGTTCACCCTAACTCAGAGGGCTCAGTGGTGTGGCAACCTCTGTGCGTATGTCTAGAAAGGTTCAGTGGGAGCTTGGTATTTAAGCGGTCCGTGTGACCCACCTCCTCTTCACTCGAATCCTGCCTGGTGCGTAGCTTTGGTTCACCCTGACCAGGAGGGCTCGATCATAGGCTAAACACAATGATTAGAACCCGAAAAGGGAATTAGCCATGTTTTCGAAAAAGAATGAAACAACAAACCCTAATGTTTTCAAAACTTGTGCAATAACTTTTTCAAATCCGAAAACATTATTTTTACAACGTTTTCCTCGAAAGACTTGATTTGTGGAAAATTACAAAAATGCCCTTAGGGGTAAAATTACTAAAATGCCCTCGATTCATAAATATCAGTCATGGTTTTGCTCAAGATTTCAACTATTTTATAAATATTCAACAACTTAGCTTTGAAAATCATCAACAAAATATTTTGGTCTTGGAAAATTATGAAAACGCCCTCAAGTTGCAAAATTACCAAAATACCCCTGGTTTCCAAAACGGCGCCATATCTTTAAATCTTGCCAATTTTCGATAACATCCTCCCGTTTTGGGGAATTTCAAAGTGATTGGTTTTATTAAAATTTTACAACTTCTTTTGTTACGAAAATACCCCTGTAGGGAAAATGACAGAAATACCCCTGGGTTAGAAATGGGCAGAAATGTCCGAATAGTGAATAGGTAAGGGAAGCATTAAGGAATGGATGCATGAACTCCTTTGTGTGAACTAGGATAGAAGACTGAAACATTGTTTGCTCGAAAGAATCTCTGATTAAACCTTATCCATAAAATTTCTTCGCGAGTAATAAAGTGAAACAAATGCAAACGCATAAAAATTTTCTTAATCAGATTAAAGCGCGATAGATAGAATGAGTTCTAGAGGACGTGGACGCCGTGGACGCGGTAGGGGTAGGATGACGGTGTCTGAACCCGTCAGGTCGGGACAAGGTTCTGAAAATGAAGTACCACTGCCACCACCACCTCCTACTTTTAGAGCTGAGGAGCAGGATCAGACCGGGGGTGAGGCTGTGTCGCAAGCTGTTTTGCGGGTTTTGGAAATGGTGGCTGGGGCTGGTGGAAACTTGGGAGCTCGAAAATCTGTCCCCGAGCGAATTCGGTCTAACGGAGCGGAGGTATTCCGGGGTGTGTCAGGAGTGGCACCCAGTGCAGTAGAATACTGGCTAGAGTCGACTGAAAGGATCATGGATGATCTTGACCTGACTGAGGAAGAAAAACTGAAAGGGGCCGTATCGCTTCTAAAGGATGAAGCGTATCAGTGGTGGCTGACAGTTCGAGATGGCACTACGGCAGATGATCTGACTTGGGATTATTTCAAAACCACCTATCAGAAGAAGTATGTGGGCACCAGTTATACAGATGCTCAGAGGAAAGCCTTTCTAGGGTTAGTGCAAGGAACTAAGTCAGTAGCGGAATATGAGGCGGAGTTTTTAAGACTGAGTAGGTATGCTAGAGGCATCGTGGCTACTGAACACGAGCGCTGTGTCCGCTTTGAGGACGGACTCCGAGATGATTTGAGGTTGCTGATTGCTCCGCAGCAGGTTCGTGAGTTTTCGTCTCTAGTGGAAAAGGCTAAGGTAGCCGAAGGGATCTAGGAGACCGTAAGACAGAAGCATGATAGGAACAACCAGAAGAGAGGCTTTGGATCGCTTGGATCAGGCAGTAATGTGGAGAAGAGGGCTAGATTTGGGGAATCAGAAAGAACCACAAAGCCTGCTCAGTGGCCACCTCAGTATGTTAGATGCGGGAAACCCCATTCAGGAGAATGTTTGGCTAGAAGTAAAGGGTGCTTTGAATGTGGGTCATTCGATCACCGTGTAAGGGATTGTCCTCAGAAGTTAGCTAAGAATCAACCAGAGGGTCAGAATCGTGCTCAGGTTAGAAACGAAAGACCACCACAGAGGGGTCGAGGTGCAGCTAGAGGTAATGATAATGGTAACGGGCGTGGCCGAGGTACTGAAGGTGCAGAGGCGAGGCAACCAAGGTTGGTTTATGCAGTTGGCCACTGCGAGGAGGAAGATGTGCCAGACTTGACAACGGGTAAGTTTTTTTATTTTCGGAATACCTTTATTTGTCTTGGTTATGGTTACGTTAGTTCATTTTTATGTTGCTAGTAAAGTGTATGGAACTTGGATTGTGAACGTAGGGAATGTTTCTAGGAAGTATGATAGTTCTTTAAGATCAGAGTGCGCAGCAGTAGCGTAGTATGATGAGTTAAGGATGCACGATTGAACGATAGTAAGTAATTTCGAGGACAAAATTATTTTAAGAGGGGTAGAATTGTAACACCCCAAATTGGGGGTTGTTTGTAACTTAGCTAATTTCCCATGTGTGTGCCTGAAGAATAAATATTATGATTTATTTGGCGTATTTTAGGGTCTAGAATTAAACCCGAGTTAGGCTTGATCTAGTGTTAGAGTATTTTTTTTTAAGTGTCTAAAAGGGGGGAGCTAGGTGAGATAGGGGTTAAGTAAAAATTTTGGGAAAATGTGACACAAGGAACTAACTGGCACAATTGGCCTGGAGCGCCTAAGGGTGTTGCAAGGGGGAGGTTCGAGTCTTGGGAGGTACAAGGGGGATGAGTTTTATTTTTGGCTTTGTGACGCTAAAGGGAAGGGGGCTGAGTAAGAAGGCTTTAAAAAAATTTTGGGGCTAGGTGTAGACATGAAAGTTGGTCGGCTAAGCGGTTAGCGTGTGCTACTTAAAGGCTGGAAGGCTGTTGGGCGCATGTTCGAGCTGCTGAAGCAGCGTTTGGCATTTTTAATTTTTGGGCAAACGGACTGGGGAGGTTTTATAAATAAATGGTGAGGAATTTGGACAAGAAAGACGGGCTGGTGGAGTGGCTTGGGGCGCATCATGCAGCAAGGGACCTAGCTGGTCCTAGGTTCGAGTAGCTGAAGCAGAGGTTTGTGTTGTAATTTTTTTATATGCGGTGCTGGGCTCACGTTAGAAGGCCTTATAATTAAATGTGGGGGTTATTTAACATGAAAGGCCAAAGGGAAGAGTTGGTTGGGGCGCTTAAAGGTGCTGCTGCTGCTTGGGGACGCTGGTTCGAACCCCAGGGGCTGCACTTTGAGTTTTTATTGCTTTATTTCTCTTTTTATGCTGCTGGCGTGAATGGATTCAATTTGGACTTTCAAATTCGGCTGGAGTGGGGTGGATAAACATTAATTTATTTTATTGTTATCTTGAAGAGGTGATAAACAAATAGGATTAAATGGAATTATTTTTTGATTATTATTTTAAGTATTCAAATTCAATTTGAATTGCTTCAAATGAGTGGCCTAGAATTATTTTAGGTAGTGAATGAATTTTTTTTAAACACTTCAAAGGAGAAGTGGGCGGCAAGCTCAAAAGGGGGGGTGCCGAATGCCTATAAAAGCATCCACCTAGCACTTGTTTTTCTTTTTTTTCCATCTTTGCATGTGGCAGAAATTTTCAACCCTCCCACCTTTGATTCTCATTTTCTCCAAGACCGAAAGCCATTAATTCTTTTCTCAATATTTGGACGAATCCCCCACACCTCCATAGCTCCTCCATTTCTTTTCTTCGTAAACCAAAACCCCTATTTTCCTATCCCTAAATAGCCGAATATCTTCTCCCTTGGAAGTGCTGAATTTCTTTCTTTTTTATTAAGCACCTTGGCCGAATATTGAACAAGGAGTGGGAGGAGTTCTTTAATCAATTTTGGAGGGTAAGTATGTTAGGCCGAATGCTTATATTCTCTTTTCCCTTTCTTGTCGACTTGGATGTTGATAAGAGGCTATTTCGACAAAGGTTGTTAAGGGTACTAATCATATGATTGAAATCAATTGGTCATAGGGCTTTTGGAATCTAGAAGCAGGTGAGCTCATCACCTTGGAGTAATCGGCTTGGATTCAAGTATCGAGTGCCGTGATTAGTAGCCAAAACGAGGAAGGGACAAGTAGATCTGTGGTAACCACCGTTTCTTTTCGGGATTTAGAACATCCAAGGGTGACAGGTGTGTACATACACACTTATAGCAATTAATAGATTGTATTGAATACATGTTGTATGTAAATCTGCTTGATGTAGATGTGGATTTGGTACCTTAACGGTACAAGTGAGGATCCCGGTAAGTTTCTGTTAATATGAGATTATTTTAATGCTTTTGGAAAGCATGGCTTATTGATACATGTGATAAATGTATGAGATCTGTTGATAACTGTTTATCTACTGTGGGTTATATGAGAGGAGGGGGCAGTGATATTGTGCCGACGGGCACCAGTGTTTTGGTAACACACTGTGACTACGGTCACCAGAGGTTTGGTACCTCCAGAGGTTTGGCACCTCATAGCGACTCGTCCCTGTGGTTAACACCACCGTGGGTTGGCCCCACTTGAGATATGGGATCGTCTGCCAGTGATTTGGTATCACACGATGGGTTGGCCCCATCAATCGATTTGTGTCTACGGACACCAGTGTTTTGGTAACACATTGTGACTATATGTCACCAGTGGTTTGGCACCACCAGTGGTTTGGTACCACAACGGGGTAGACAGTGGCGTTTGGTTGGCTAGGTTGGGATACATAATATTCTGCATATTAATTGTTATATGATGTGTATGAAAAATGTTTTTAAAACGAGGGAAGGGTTACATACTGAGTCATGGTGACTCACCTTCTCCTTTATTTTTTTTCAGGTGATACATAGACCGCGGATATGGAGCCGGATGGACTCGAGGTGGCCATGCAGTGGACTTGAATTAATTGAACTTTAAATTTAGTTATTTTATTTAATTATTGGTTTATTTTATTTTGGATGTAATAAGGCCTCCTTATACTTTATTTTTGTTATTTTTCTCATATGTGGGATATTTTGTTTAAAACTATATTATTAAAATTAAATTAAAATCACATGTTTTCCTAAATTAACACGAAAATGTTTTATCGTGTCAACGGGCACACTTGTAACTTCAATATAACTCGGCTTAAATAATTTTTTTTCAAATAAGCACTAAGTAAAGCTTTTACAAAACAATCGAACAAAAAGATTTCCAACAACTTAAATCGATTTAGAAAAACGAATTTCTCAAAAATGTTTTCCACTGTAACAAGCTAGATTCGGCCATACAATTTGGACCAGGTTTGGGTTGTTACAGGAGGCTTGGGCCGGGGATGACTCAACGGTGGCCATACTACGAATAATGGGTTAATTAAACTTCGGATTTCTTCTAAGTACTTTTTAATATTTACTTTTAATTTGTGATGTAATAAGGCCTCTGGTTAAATTTTTATGGATGTTTTACTTGTGGATGGATTTTATATTTAGTTTTAAATACTCAAATGGGATTTCTTCTCTAAAAATAGAAATAATCATTTTTCTTAAATAAACATATGAAAATGATTTCATTCTTAGTTATTTTTAACTCGGTAAAATTTTCTGTAACAACTCTTTTAAAAAATCTTGTTTTCAAAATTTCTTTCAAACTCTTTTACATTTCTCGGAATATTGAATCAATTATTTTTCTTCTCTAAGTTTGAATTTATAAACTCTTACGTCTTAAATTATTTAACAATCAACCTCGGTTTTCAATAAACACCTTTCCAATATCTTTATTTTAAAATCCATTTTCTACAAACTTTTAAAAGACTTTACATATGATTATTTCGTGTTACAGCAAGTAAAGGCCGAACACCAAGTACCTTCGGGTTTGCTTCAGCCCATCTTGGTTCCCGAGTGGAAATGGGACCTATCAACATGGATTTTGTAACGGGTTTACCGTTGTCTCCGAGCAAGAAAGATGCTATATGGGTAGTGGTTGATAGACTCACGAAGTTAGCTCATTTTATACCTGTATGAGTGGATTACTCACTAGACAAGTTGGCAAACTTGTATGTTTCAGAAATAGTAAGGCTTCACGGAGTTCCCTTATCGATCATATCAAATACAGATCCGAGATTCACATCCAGATTTTGGAAGAAGCTGTAAGAAGCCTTGGGTACAAGATTGAGTTTTAGCACAGCTTTTCATCCTCAAACTGACGGTCAGTCAGAGAGATTAATCCAAGTACTCGAGAATATGCTCAGATGTTGTATTTTAGAATTCCAAGGCAATTGGGAAAAGTTTCTCCCATTGGTAGAATTCACCTATAATAATAGCTTTCAATCGAGCTTAAAAATGGCGCCTTATGAGGCTCTATATGGGCGTAAGTGCAGAACGCCTTTGTTTTGGACTGAACTCGAAGAAAACCAAATTCACAGGGTTGATTTGGATAGAGAAGCTGAAGAGAAAGTGAAGATAATACGAGAATGTTTAAAGGCTACATCAGATAGACAGAAATCCTATTCGAATTTAAAAAGAAAAGAGATAGAGTATCAAGTCGGGGATAAAGTTTTCTTGAAAGTGTCACCATGGAGAAAAGTTCTCAGATTTAGCCGGAAGGGCAAGTTGAGTCCACGTTTCATCGGACCTTACGAGATTACTGAGAGAGTTGGGCCGGTAGCTTATCGTTTGGCTTTGCCATTAGAATTAGAAAAGATACATGATGTGTTTCACGTGTCAATGTTGAAACGCTACAGATCAGACCCTTCACATGTAATTACCCCATCAGAGATAGAGATTCATCCCGACATGACTTATGGTGAAGAGCTAGTCAAAATTTTAGCTCGGGAAGTCAAGCAACTGAGAAATAAGAGTATTGCCTTAGTGAAAGTATTGTGGCAAAGACATGGAATAGAAGAAGCTACATGGGAATCAGAAGAGAATATGAGAAACCAGTACCCAAACCTTTGTGCTGGTAAGATTTTCGAGGACGAAAATCCCTAAGGGGGGAGAATTGTAACAGCCTGATTCAGGGCCCAGTTGGGATAGTGGTGCGAGGCCATGAACCCTAGGTGAATTTATGAGTTTTTAAAGTTTTTTCCATGTTTGCATGTTAGTGTGAAAGTTTTATGAAGCAATTTTATTAAGTTGAGGTCAATTGGACCAAAAAAGACTAAATTGCAAAAGTTGCAAAATATGAGTTTCTAGAAGCTTTTTGTATGAAATAGCTTTAGAATAATAATTATAAGCCCTTAAACAGCAATTTGCCCAAAATTTTAAATTTTGGACAAAATTGGTCATGAGATTGTTTTATGGAAATTTTTAAAGAGAGGGGCATTTTGGTCATTTACCTATTAAATGATTAAAATGGGCAAAAATCCATTCATCTTCTTTCCCAAGCTACCAAAAATTCCAATAACCATTGTTAGGGCTTTTTCAATTTTTCAAGCTTGCTAGTAAGTGCTCCTAAGCCCGATTTTTGATATTCTTCGTATTTTTTGAAGTTCTCGTATTATGAATTAGCTATTTTTAGCTATAAAATGAGCTAAGATGCATGTTAAAAAATCCACCCATGAGTGACATGCATGCTAAATGATGTTTTATGGAAGTTTATGAAAGTTGGATGTTAGATAAACATCTTTTTCTAAGTGAATTTCATGAAAAATGATAGAAGGGACCATTTTGTAATAGTTATGAAAATTGGTCATACATGCTAGAAATAGTAAGAATTTATGATTGTTATAGTAGAGAAAATGATTCCACTAAGCATGAAGTTTAAGAAAGTTGCATGAAAATCATTTTACGAGCCTAGGGGCAAAAGTGCGAACATGAGAAAGTATAGGGGCAAAATAGTAATTTTGCCAAAGTATGAGTTATGAGTCCATTTAGTCAATATGATTATTAAATGATATATTTATGATTATAGATCATGAAAAATGAAGCCCGGATCGAAACTGAGGCAAGAACAAAGTCGAGGACTGAATTGCATAACTACATACATTTTGTATGATTCCTAAGCTTTATGATTTTTATCATTGAATTGCTTAGTGAAATGTATGCTATTTTCATGAAATGTTTAGTGTTATGTTCAACCAAGAAATTGATGTTATTAAGTACGAGCAAGTCCCGATTGAAGATGAATTTCCCAGGATACTCGATCTACCACATTATGAGCCAGTGTAAGACCATGTTTGGTACATGGCATCGGCAATCAAGTAAGATATCATGTAAGTCCAAGGACCCAAGCTTGGCATTGAACAAGATATCATGTAAGTCCAATGACCCAAGCTTGGCATTGGACAAGATATCATGTAAGTCCAAGGATTCAAGCTTGGCATTGATCAAGTTATCAAGCAAGATATCATGTAGGACCAAGGAATCAAGCTTGGCATTGAACAAGTTATCATGTAAGACCAAGGACTCAAGCTTGGCATTGAACAAGTTATCATGTAAGACCAAGGACTCAAGCTTGGCATTGATTCAAGAAGAGATATTCTATGTAAGTCCATATCTAGGATATGGCTTTGACATAAAGTTCATGGCAAAAGATTTAGTATCCTCAGTTATTCGCAGAAAGTCATCAGGCAAATGAGTAAAGTTAAAATGTGATAACAAGAAAGCTGAGAAAGCAAAGCTATCATCAAGTTGAAATTGGGTATTATTTATGTTATGATGATGAGTTAGAGATCATGACTATTATATTAAAGTATGCTGATCAATGTGATCAAGTGATACAGGTACCTTGTTTACTTTACAAGTATGAAAATAGTAAGTATCATGAGACAAGTAAGAATCATGTATGAGTAAGTAAGCTTTATAGCTGAATTTATGATACAATTGTTATGTTAAATGGTTTATATTAAGCAAGTTTATCTAATATGTGTTATACATGCAAACTTACTAAGCTAAGTGCTTACGTCTTTAATTCTTTCTTTCTATGTAGTCCCGCCAAGCTAACTTGTGGATTATCGGAGTCGGAGCTCGTAGCACACTATCAAACTCCATTTTGGTATAGCCAAGTTATTTTACTAAGTATGGCATGTAGAGGAAGCATTCATTTTGAGAACATGTTTTAAGAAGGGCCATTGTATAGGCTATCAAATTTATAATCCTTTTGTATATGGCTAAGTGTTTGGCCAAAATTGACTAAGTATGTATGTTGTTAAATCCAATGAAGCATGTTGTATAGTTCTTGAATTGTATTTATATGAGTTGAGTTGATCTTGATTACAAGGGGGACAATTGGCTTGGTAAATAGCCTTTAAGTGCCCACATGGTTAGACACACGGGCTTGTTTCTAGGCCGTGCGTACCCTGCACCTTAATGTTTTAAGTCAGGATAGACCACGGGTAAATTCCACGGCCGTGTGCATGAGCTGTGTAGGACACACGGTTTGGACATGGACGTGTGTCCAGACCGTGTGAATCAAGTCAGTAACCTCCCATGGTTGGAAGACACGGGCATGTCAAGGCCGTGTGAATATAGTCAGTAGCTCCCCACGGTTTGTAGTCATGGGCGTGTTTAAGGGTACACGGGCGTGTCTCAAGTCATACGGGCGTGTGAACCCTGCTTCAGAGAAGAGTTTTCGATTTAGTTATGAAAGTTTTCGCATAAGTGCTTATGGCCTCGTAGGCCCATGAAATGTTTATTTAGACTAAGAAAGAGAAGTTTTTAAATCGAAACGAAATTTTACAGCCCGTAAGTGTATGTTTATGTGAGTTCAAGCATGGTAATGTCTCGTATCCAGTCCTAACATTGGTCTCGGGTATGGGGTGTTACATACTTTCCACATTATGAACTCAAATAACATATACAAGATATACCAATGTATTTCAAGTACGTTTTCATAATATTTCATATTAGAACTTTTCTCATTAACTCATTTGGAATACCAATTCACACGGATAATACACTCAATGTGTACAAATATATAATCACAAATGAACTCATTCATCAACCAAGATTTATGTTCATGTCTCATCAACTCGTATTTTCTTATATCACATAATTCCATGTAACACTTACCCTGTATCAATCTTACCAAAGTTCGATCACATATCGAGCACATTGTTCATAAATTTTCACACTTATACTTGCACTTATTCATCACATAGTCATATTCAATTACACTTTGTCGTTACATGATCACATGTATTTTCACTTAGTCAATTTCCCGTTGAACTCATCAAAATAATAACAAATACACGATGGCCTGCACATAGTACCACCCTTGTAGACGAAGCTATTTGATGCACATAGTATCCTGCACTTAGTACTACACATGTGACCAAAACCATCACTTACACATAGTGGCCTGCACTTAGTACCACACATGTGATCGAAGCTATCGGGTACGCATAGTAGCCTGCACTTAGTACTACACATACGACCTATCCGTCTGGTACATGTAGTACCCTGCACTTAGTACTACACACGTGACCTAAAACCATCTCGTAGCTCTCTTGTACACATAGTGGCCTACACTTAGTACCACACATGTGACCTAGCTACCTCATTCTTGTCTTTTTTATTTCGAAGGTTCAACCGAGAATTCTCACTTTTCACATTTTACCAATTCATCCATAATCAATCACAATTCATAATTTACATCAAATAATTACTTTCAACCATATCTCATATAATATAACAAACTATTAAAACATAAATAAAAACGATGTATTATTTACATACAAACTTACAAATTCAATTTTTATATCATAACGATAATCACAATTTCATAGTAAATATTTGAAATAAGACATTATATCATTTCTAATTTAACATTTATCGATTATAATTGGGCATGTGATCAATTTATACACAAGTCATTCATATATTTTTCCTCCTCCTCCTCTCCATCCACATCCTTAGTATAAATAACACACTTGTAAGTAACATTATCTATAAATTTCACTATTTACTTATATGGATATTAAAGTTGTCCATCCATGTCACAGTCACTAAATTATTTTTATCTTGAGCTACAGAAATCCAAATTAAGATCCACTAATTTTCCCTGAAACTAGACTCACATATCTTCTTACCATAAAATTTTCAAAATTTTTGGTTTAGCAAATAAGTACAGTTTATTCTTTAAAGTCACCTATGTTCTACTGTCTGACAATTCTGACCCCTCTTCACTAAAAATTAATTATCTCGTCGTACAAAATTTCGATAATCTTTCTATTTGTTTCTTTTGAAAATAGACTCATTAAGGATTTTAAGAATATAAATTATAACCCATAATTATTTTCCTACAATATTTTATGATTTTCCAAAGTTAGAACAGGGAATCATTCTAACCTTGTCTCACAAAATTTATTATATCTCATAATTCACAATTCCATTGCTTACATCATTTCTTCTATAAGAAACTAGATTCAATAAGATTTAATTTCATATTTTATTCATCCTCTAATTCGAATTATAAAATTTTTGGTGATTTTTCAAAGTTAGACTACTGCTCCTGTCCAAAACTGTTTTAGTGCAAAATGTTGAATTTCATTTTGCCCCAAATTTCACAGTTCATACAATTCAGTCCTTGCTCAATTATCCCTTCAATTGAGCTAATTTTTCTCAATTAATACTTTATTCTATCATTTTAAACTACTTCATAACCCTTGGAAATCAAAACTTTAGCACTAGACCTTAACTCCAAACTCTTTCACTATTAGGCCCTAAAGTCAATTTCCATCAATTTTGCTTGATAAAATCACCATATATCAAAATTAAAGCTTCAATTCTATGTTTATTCATCATATGCTTCCAGCAGTCATCCATAACAACTTTCAAAATTAGCCATGGAATCAAAAACTAATGACATAGTAAGTTGGACCCAATTGTAAAAGTCCGAAAACTTAGAAATTTCGAGGAGAAAGCAAGAATTAAACTTACATGAAGTTGAAGTATGAAAACCAGCTTGAACCCTTTTCCGTGGCTATTTTTCAACTGATGAATATGAAGAAAAATGATGAGAATTCTAGATATTCCAATTTGGTCCCATTTTTATTTAACTAATTTTGGCAATTTTCCAATTTTGCCCTTATTTCACCCATTTCTTGATTTTTCTCAGCTATTGCCGCCCAAAATATCTCCTTTGGGCTTATTTGCACTTTTTGTCCTTCCTCATTTGATAATTGAACTATTTAATCCTTTTAGCAACTTTTACACCTTTTTCAATTTAGTCCTTTTTATTTAATTAACCACTCGAACGTCAAAAATATTCTAACATAATTTTAATACTACCTTATTGACACTCCGTAAATATTCATAAAAATATTTATAACATCGAGATCTCGATACCTCTTTTTCTCAATTTATTGACCAAATAAATCTTTATAAGACACAATTTACTATTTCAAAAATCTTTTAAAAGCTATATTTGGATTGTAAATATTAAATAATATAATCTACGAATTTATTTGTCAGATTTGGTGGTCTTGAACCACGACATCGCTGAAATTTGGGCTATTACATTATCAAAGGAGTCCTATGTCCAAAATGAACGAAAAGATTCATTTGGAAGATATTCACGTCTTGATTCCTATTCTTCATGGGATTCAGGTTGGAGTAAAGACAACCGCAAGTTTGAAGCCTTTCAAGGTGACAAACGAGAAAGTACAAAGATCTCTTCAAGTGCATCAAGTCATTCATCCACGAAGGAACACTTACGAAGAGGCGAACGTGTCTTGTATGCATCAAAATACTCATCCACAGAGGACATTCACGAAGAGTTGATCGTGACTCATATGTAGATGGTTTCCCTTCCTTTGAACAAAAAGCTTTTCGTTCTGATTTTTTGTATTACCTTCATCTTGTAATGAAAAGAAGCGAGAAAAAGAAATTAAATGAAAAGAGAGCCAAGAAATGTTGATGCGAGAGAATGAGTGAATTCTAAACGAAATTGA
Source organism: Gossypium australe (assembly GCA_005393395.2). Lineage (NCBI taxonomy): Eukaryota > Viridiplantae > Streptophyta > Magnoliopsida > Malvales > Malvaceae > Gossypium > Gossypium australe. The sequence goes on from SMMG02000113.1 coordinate 38,673, forward strand.
GAGAAGAAAAAGAGATGAGAGAAAAAGAAATTGAAAAAGAAAAGGAGAGTGACAGAAAGCAAAACGAGATTGAAAAATAAAAAGAATGCGAGCAAGAAAAGCAAAAATGTAACATCCCGAAATTGGGTCTAGTAGGATTGGGCCCATTGGGCCTTGGGCTTAGGAGTGTTTAAAATTTTCGAGAATATGAGAATGGTGTTATTGCAAATTAGATTTATTAGTTAAATGAATTTGGAAGGTTACGAGGTTTCTATGAAGTCTCGGGTTTAATTGGGCCTTAGGAAAAATTTGGTATTTTAGCACTTTAAGGAGAGATGGTAAGTAACTTATAGAAATAAATGAGTAAAGTGCTTGCATAAATGAGCTATTTGTAAGAAGGATATGATGCCACATGATGGACTTGAAGGGAAGAGGTTCGAATCACTTTGTGTGAAAATTTTGACTAATATTTTTACACTCTTCCCTTAAGTGTCGGCCAAGAGGTATTTATGGCAAGTTTGACTTCTTTATTTTTGGAATGGTGGCTAAAGAAATAAGGCAAGGTGGAAGTTGGGGAAAGGAATCAAAAGAAATAGGTAAGTAAGGGGGACAAGAGGCTTATTTCGTGGATAGTGTTTTGGAAAGTTTGGGTGGCAAACTGTTGACCATTTTAGCTATGTATGTGGCGGTTTTTGGAGCTTAAGGGGCATAGCCGAATTTTTGTTAGTGTTGGTAAGGCTTTAGTGTTAGTTTTGGACAATTCCATTACCATAAAGTGTTTTTTTTTCTCTTCTCAAATTCTTTTCTCCTAGCCGAATTTGGTCTTGGCAATTGGTAAAATTTTGGTTGTTTTGGCCTAATCCCTATTGGCAACTTTGATATCATTCATCTTTTCTTTCCAAACTCCTTTTCTTCTTCTTGCCGAATGTACACAACTTGGAGACCATTTATTTTGTTCACTCGTTTTCCTTTGGAAAAAACTCGAACCCTTCATTTCTTCCTTATCGTTCTTCTCATCCGTATTAACACTCACTCCTTTGATCAATCGGTAAGTGGTTCTATTCAAACATTTTTATCTTTCTTTCTCCTAGCCGAAAATATGTCTTGGCATGGGATGGTCCTTTTAACCGAGACCATCATTTTATTCTACCATCTTAAACGAGATCATTTTCTCTTTTTCGTAGTGTTTTAAGTGGGAGACCGTGTATTGTTCTAGCCGAAGTCAAACGGTGGAAATTGAATACAATATCGATAAGGTAAGGGGGTTCATTTTGGATTTTTTGTTATATCTCTATTTGGCTATGTTGCAAATCGGATTGAAGTTTTGACTAATCGATTATGTTTTAGGGATGAAATCACTCGATATATCCTATTTGCAAATCCTTCGGATATAGTGGGTCAACGAAGAGTGGTTCTTTAGGGAATCTTAATCAATGTGTGCAATCCCGTACTGTAATCCCGTACCTTTCGTATACATATTTGAAATGGTGTGTAATATCACACTTCTCTGAAATTTGGTATGAAATATTCTGTGAATCGGTCGAAATACCGAAGAAAACCGAAAATCGGCATCCGTGATCACTCGGGCATGCGTATGATCGTAGTGGTAATCGTATTTTGTAAAAAATCAGTTTCAGTTAGAAGCAGTGATGTGTTTTTGAAAAATCACGAAAAATAGGAGAAAGGGAATTAGAAAGTGAATAAGATATCAAATTAAAGCTTACTGTGTCTACTTTAATATGAAAGAAACGGAGAAGGAAAAGGAATTTTATATACTGAGATATGTTAATTTTAGTGGGACTGATTTTGATTGATGTCGTGGTTCCCTGATCTGTTTTGGAAAAATCATATCAAATTGTAAAAAGTGAATTATGGGTTATAATTTATATGTATAGATTCCTTAGTGAGCCTATTTTCAATAGAAACAAGTGGGAGAAATATATGAAAACTGTACAGTGAGATATTTGAAATTAAGTTAAAAGAGGTCATAATCATTGGACAGTGAAACAAGGAAAACTTTAAGGAATAAACTTACTAAATGATTAAGTCAAAAATTCTGGAAAAATTGTAGTAAGAGTATTTATGAGTCTAGTTTCAAGGAAAATTTACGGATTTAGATTTCGAGATTCCTAACTCGAGTTATAGTCAATTTGGTCAGTATGACGCAGATGGACAGTTTCGATTTTTATGCCCCAAATTAGTAGTTAAGCCTAGGTTACGAAATTACCATAATACCCTTAGAGGGTAAATTACCGAATTACCCTTAGTGGGTACGATTACCGAATTATGAAAATGCCCTTACGGGCCGAGTTACGAAAATGCCCCTAGTGGGCCAAATTACGAAAATGCCCCTATGGGCCGATTTGATAAGATTGCTCTATTTGGGCCAAATTGCAAAGTGTTAGTGGGCCGATTTATTATATTGCCCTTACGGGCCGAATTATGGAAATGCCCCTAAGGGGACGAAATATGAGATTGCTTATGGGCCGAATGGACATATTGATTAATGGGTCAATCTGATATTTTGCTATGTGGGCCAAATTGATATATGATCATGTGGGCCGATTGATATTTGCTTAATGGGCCAATTTTGATAAATTGTGATAATGGGCCATAAAATTTGTAAGAAATATCTGAATACATTATTGTAAATTGTTATGCATCATATACATGTTTTGCATGGGATGGGATAATGATGAAGAGAAGTTCTGGTAGCTCTGCTACATAAATCTGGTGGCTCTGCCACAAATCTGAAAAATGGCAATGCCATGTAAATCCTGTTAATCTGGTGGCTTGACCACAAATTTCATATAAATGGCTTAATGCCTACGTTTGGTGTGTTGGTGGGGTGGGTTAACTAAAGATCACCTACAGGTGTGTTGGTTGGTACGGGTGGTGTGTAGCAGATGGAAAACTAGGTTTGGTTTGGGAATTGCATATCATATGCATATTGTATATATGATACAGTTATATTATTGTAAACGGGCTTTGGCCCAAATAATTGCTTAATGGGATTTTGGCCCAGTGAACAACGGTAAGTGGGTTACACACTGAGTTCTTGTAACTCACCCCCCTTTTTCTCTTAACCCTTGTAGGTAATGCTTGATGGTATGGACTTGGGCTATGGATGACTCGAGGGAGGCCATACTTCAGAAATGGTTATTTGGACTTTAGACTTCTTTCTCGTTTATTTCATTACTTTACTATTTTGGGTTAAATGTTGTAATAAGGCCTCTGGACTATTTTTATTTTGCTTTATGGTTGAGATGTTTTTATTATTTTTCTTAAATTGTTTAAAAAGGGAATTTTCTGAAAACTTAAATAATGGTTTCCAAAATCGAATAACAAATGAATTTTCAAAATAAACTTTTACAAATATTTTTAACACGGATACTTTCTCTCGAACTATTAACGCTATTTTCAAAAGTCATGGTTTTAAAGTTCAATTCCTTGATTTTTGATTCATCAATCAATAATACTTGTATTTTATCTACGTTCCGCAATGTTTTCAAAATGCTTCTGCAACTCTATTTCCAAACGTCATATTTTCGTGAATTGATTATTTCAAATATGTTTTCGCAACCAAAAGGTTTTTAAAGATAATTACGTTTTCAAGTAGATAACAATTGCGTAAGTGTCTTGGGTTTTAACAAAGAGGCTGAAAACTTTCAAACGAGTATTTTTTTGACACGCCAGATTCGGGCCTAATTTCTAGGCCGGGTTTGGGGTGTTACAAAAAAAGAGAGCGAGAATGTGAAAGAAACAAGTGACAATGAGTTTTCAAAAATAAAAGAGATTGTGGTAAAAGGGAGAGAGTTTGAAAATGAGTTAGAAAAAGAAATGAATGAAAAAGAAGATCGTGATCAAGAGAAAGTGAGTAATGTCTTTACTAACCAACATGTGAGTTGTTCTCATATTGTTTCTTTTTTTCAGGTTTCTAAAGGTTCATGTGACAAGTTCCAACTTCATTACCTTTCCAACGAGAAATGGTTTCAATTAATCGAGAAAGGTAAGATCGAAGTTGACGTTAATCCACAAGTGCTTAAAGATAAGCAAGGTAAGGAATCTTTGGCAATCGAGTCACGACAATCTGATTTAAAAGTTGTTAATAAAATTTCCGATGACTTAATCTTTGAAAGATCTCCTTATTTTGATTTGGTTAATTGTTATTCTCTAATTGTTGTTGACAAATTCGTTTTAGGTGGAGGCATGAAGAGTTGTTCACTTGATGTGTTTTGTGTTGAAAAATCTGTTGATGTCATTCGATTAAATCGACAAATACAAAACGCGATCTTATGTGATAACGAGTTTACACATAGAGTGATTAATTTGTTTGAATGTGACGATAACGTGAACTCTCTAAAGTTTTGTGCGGGATCTTCATGTCTGTGGGAAAAAGTTTCTTTTGATATGTTTCGTGTTGGCAAGCTTGTTGAAGACGTTGGATTAATTCAGTATATACAAACTTTGGACGAGTGTGATAAAGATTATTCACATAAAAAGTTTGATTTGTTTGATTGTGATGGATACGTGAAATCTTTGAATTTTTGTTCAAAATCCTCCTGTATAAGCATCCCTTTTCGGATGAAATGTGAAAGGATTGACTATTTGAATGTTTGTATGCTCCCATCTTCTTTGTTTAGCATATTTGGTAAAGAGTTTTTGTGTAAGATGTTTAGTCTGTCTGATTGTGATGTTCATGAGAAATCTCTAAACCTTTGTGTGAAATACTCATGCATTTACATGTCAGTTCCAAAGAGATTTAAGAGGTCTGATTGTTTGAATTTGCTTTTTCCTACATTTTCTTTATTTGGCATGTGTGACTTCTTGGTGAAAATGAAACTCTTGTTGCGTTATGGAACGAGTGATTAAAATCATGTATTCAAACCTAGAGCATGTTTTCTTGAGTCATTTCCAATTAAAGGTCAAAATCAAATTTTTGATTCTGGAGGTTGTTCGATGCTATGCTTTAAGGGATTCGAACATGATATGCATGCTTATAACTTTATTTTGCTTTGTTTTCCTACCGTGTTGCCAGTTAAGAAATATTTAAGTCAAAGAGAAATGGTAAGAGAAACCCTTGTCTTTGATCCCGGTATTGGTTTATTTACTCAATTTTTGAATAAGATTCTGAAAAGTTCTTTTAAGATTAAAATTTCTAGTACCACTAAACTATTTCATTTTTGTGTAGGTGACACTTCGAAATGGTTTCCTCCTAAAGAGGGACGGCATGCACCTAACCTTTTTTCTTTTCGAGTTATGTGTGATTTTCAGATTCTTGGGAGCAATTTTGTCAAGTTCACTAACCAAGGGGTTCGTGACGAAGAAAGATTTTTCGCGAGCAAGTGGCCCCGATTTGAGGACAAATCGCTTTAAAGAGGGAGGGGATGATACGGCCACGCCCCGGGAACGCCGTTGGACCAGCTCACCAAGCCAAGCTTGCCATCTTTTGCAAGCTAAGCTAGCCCAAATCCAGCTCATTGAGCTCAATTCAGCTCGATTCTAGCTCATCGAGCTCATTTCCATCCTTTTATTTTAGGCTATCTAAACTTGCTGGAATAAATCAATTTGTTTAGCCTTGCTAGTTAATTCAATCTAGCTCATCTCTATTTCTTTAGTTCATGTGTTTTACTTAACTTGAATAAATTAATGTTTTTAGTTAAATTAGTTAATTAGTTTTCAGCTCATAAATATGTTCAAATTTGGATTTCATAATTTAGTATTAAATATGTCTGATTTCTTAAACAAGTCTTTAATGTGTCATAGTTAGAACATGTTATTAATTTGTCTTAGACTATTACCAGATTTTAATGTGTTTAATTTCAGCCGAATTTAATATGTGTCCTAGTCCATTACTTGTGTTTAATATGTCCTAGCTTAATGCATGATTTTAAGATGTCCTAGTTGCTTCCAAATTAATGTGTCTTAAGCTTAATTAAGTGTTGAATTAATTTGGTGCAGGTACATGCTTGGGATGGCATATATGCAAGGAGCTGATGGTTCAGCTCTTCCAAGAACTCTTTCGTGAACAGCAAGGGACAAGGGAGAGCTGTTGTTTCTTCTTCCCAAGTTTACCATTTAGTTTACCAAGCAGCCTTAAAGGGTTTTCACACCAGCTGGACATTCCATTCACATTGAGTGCCCATTCGGTTTTGTGTGTTCATACATGGAGGGCTATTTGTATTCGGTTTCACACTTAATGTCCATTGCAATACTCAAGCTGATCACTAATTAAACACAAGCTTTCCAGCTGATCAAGGCAACTTAATTCCATCTCAATAAACATCTTGGTCGAACATACACAAGTCTAGCCAGCTTCCCTTCACTCCAAATCAACTCCAGCTGAATGTGCATCATCTAGAAGCTATCCATTGGCGTCTCCAATGCTAGGAAAGTTCAAGGAAGCTTCTAGCTCCATTAAGTTGCTACATGCTGTCCATTTGGCTACCCAAAGTGCCTATACGCCTAGCTTAGGAATTCTACTATAAATAATTAGCTAATTTCTAGTTGTATAGACTTTTGCTTTTTGAACGAACTTTTATACCTTTGTGAGTTTAATTAAACTCTCTTTGTTCTTTTAAGACTAAGCTTGACTTATCTAGCCTAGCTAGTGGCGTCACCCTGTTTCTTTTGAACTTATCACTCCTAAACCGAGTGTGGCGTTCACCCTTATACCCTTGGTTCCTATCTCCTTATAGATAGTGGGTTAAGGTTCTATCATTTGCCATCTCAAGTGTTTTTATAAGTCTTGGGTCAATATTGTATATAGTATTGATTCATTCTTCAACCTTGAGCCTTTCTATTCCATCCACATTCATCGACTTAAATATAACCTTATTTCTTGTTAGCCAAAGCCATATACTTATCATATCTAAAATACTTCAAACCCCTTTTGTTTAAAGCCTATACTTAGCCAAATTCCATCAAACTCTGAATTGCACGAGACTTTTCCATTTTACAATCAGGTAATTTGAACGACTCGAATCATCACCGTGGCGAGTTCGTATCAGATAGGAACCACATTTTCTCAAACATATATTCAATTCAATAGTCATAAAAGTACCACATTTCTCGATATTCATAAATGAGTCATTTTAATCATCATTTGATTCAATTCAGCCCAAATGTACAAGAGTTCTCACCTCAATTACTTACCATACACAAACAACTCAATATGCAATAATTCATAATTTAGTTTGGATCATAGAAACACAAAACGTATATTCCGAGCTACTCGACGTCAACCTTGTCTTTCCCCTTCTTACTTGAGGACTTTGGAACGATGTTCACTATGAAATAAAATAATTAAAATAGATTAATAATACACAACTCAATTCTCATTAAATTTCAAATTCAATACTAGATTTGCTTAATCCTCAATATAGTCCATAAATCGAGACTAATTTAATCTCCACATCTAACCTCAAATTTTTATACTAATTCCATCTAAGCTAAATTTAGCTCCAAATTTTCAATTCCACCCCTTAATTTCAAAATTTTGACAATCTGGTCGATATTGCTCAAAATCAATAATTAACTCCACAATTTAGTTATTTTCCACTTCTAACTTAAAAATAATTCAATTTAATCCATAAAACTCTAACTAACCAACAATAGTAACATCTTCAATCTTAAACCACACAAAATATTATAACATGGCCAGCTAGCTCTAAGTACCGAGATTCCAAAAATGTAAAAATTACAAGAAAAGTGACTAAATTAACTAACCAATTTAAGCTTGAAACCTAAAAATTTCTATGGTCGTCCGTGAGCTTTTCTCCCTCTTAAGCTCTGAATGTTTGCATGCAAAAGAAAAAGAAAGTTTTTTCTTTCTTTACACTAAATTACATCCTTTCTTTCATTTTGTTTTCATTATCATTATTATTATATCTTATATTTTATAATTAATAGTTTAGTCAATAAATTTTTAAGACAACCAACCCACCATCGTCCATCAACATTTAACTACTGGTGTAATTACTACTTTAGTCCTTTTAATTAATTCCAATCTATAATTCAACTTTTAGCACTTACGCGATTTAGTCCATGTACCTTAATAACTCCTAATTCTTGAAAATTACTTATCCAAAATTTAATTCGCCTCTATTATAAAAAATATTTATGGACCCGGTTTATGAAAACAGAGTCCCAAAACTACACTTTCCATCACCCCTAACTATCGGGTCGTTACAAGAATTGATTTGTCTGAGTTGTGTTGAGCTAGCATACAGTATACGCTCAAGTGATGAGTAAGTTGGCCTACTGAGTTTGTCTATGTTCTATATACGCTATTAGGCATACTATGTGAATGTGTGTAAACCTCTTAGAACGGTTCAGATGAACTATTAACAGTTTTATGTATGATTTCGCTTTAGAACTCACTAAGTTCAAATGAAATTACTCTGGTACCTTTTCCTTATCAAGCTTACTGACTGAAAGAAGGCTTTGTTAGAAGGACTACACCAGAGTGCTACTACTATTGTGAGTTGAATGCTTTGTTTCATATCATGCATAACTCGTAGAGGTGGCACATAAGTGTATTTGTAAATAATTTGTACAAAGAATTTATGTTTTGATAAGACTCTATTTTTATGATATTTCTATGAAGTATTAATGCTTGGTTTTTAAATTTAATGAAACTATTATATGTGAACTTATATATCATATGGCTTATACATTATTTTTAAACTATTAATGTTTTCATTCAAACCTTGGTAAAGTAACAGCTAACATATGTTTTATATTTGAACTTTGTAAGAATTATATTAGGTTTTCGCCAAAATGTTTTAAAGCTAGTTTGATTTTAAGTAGTGACACACATACTCAAATCCTATTATAAGGTCGGGTTTGGCATGTTACATCAGTACTCTTAGTATACCCTACTTGACTTAGGAAAAAGTTACGTGCATGAATAGTTGTCCTAGTTGGAAAACAAGTCAACTTACTAATTCAAGTGTAACTTAACTTAAACTGCGAAACCTAGCACGCCAAACCCATTGGTGAACCCCAAATTGCCAAACCAACTGGCAAACACCAGCTCACCGAACTTGTTAACGAACTCTACTAAAAGTCTTTTGACGAACACCAGTTTGTTGTACCATTAGCAAACCCCTTACTTACGAAGTCTAAACTTCTAGGCCCTATCTAAGGATGTTACAACCACCAAAAAATGTTAGTCTTCCATGCTTAGAATTGATTAAGTCAACAAATTAGTTTTTACTTTTATTTTAATGAAATTTATTCATTTTTCTTTGATACAATTTTTCTCGCTATGTTTTATCTTAATATCATTTAATTAAAATACTAATTATATCTATTAACGTTAACTTTAGAATTATTTTAGTATTCACCTCCCTTGGGTACGATCTTCAAAGTACTTTCATACTTCGTTGTCTAAACTATATTACAACCTAACCCATATACTTGCGAAAACCACCTAACTCTTATATTTGGTTGTTGGAATTACCTCTAAACGTTAGTATGTCTGGAGGCGGTGAAGTTGTTGGCGCCGCTATCAAGGAGGCAACGTTACTAAATTAGTTCTAAGTTGGCGTTTAATAGAATAATTAGGAAATTTCTAAATTATATATATGATCTTGAATTTCTTTTCTTTATCTATTTGTTATCTATTTTGATTGCTAATACTTTTCTTTTCTTTGGAAATCCCAGTAAATAATCCTAAAAAGAAATATACCTGCAGAGTTAGTTACTGAAATCAACTTGGCAGTACCATTCAATCATGGATGAATTCAATTATATGTGGTATGATGATGAAGCGAACTATGATGATGAAATATATGAGAGGGGAGTATATGAAGAATGAGAGATTATAGAAAATAATGTAACAACCCAATTTCGGTGAGATCAGAATAGTGGTTTTGGAATCACAAATTCGAGCCAAAATAAAATTTATTTTAATATTATTTTATGATTC
>SMMG02000336.1:0-30027 GCA_005393395.2 Gossypium australe
CTGGTCAGCTACCAATTCAGGGAGACAAGGCTGACATCTTCAATCTACTTCCTGCAACTTCAGGAAGATAAGATCTGTTATCTTAAGTCTGCTCCGCTGCAAATGCAGGGAGACAAGGCTGACATCTTCGATCTGTTTCCTACAACTTCAGGAAGGTAAGATCTGCTGTCTCAGTCTGCTCTGCTACAACTCTAAGGCAGGATGAAATCTTCGATCTCCTTCCAGTAACTTCATGAAGATAAGATCTGTTGTCTTCAGTCTGCTCTGCTACAATTCAGGGAGCCAAGGCTGACATCTTCGATCTGCTTCCTACAAATTCAGGAAGATAAGATCTGTTGTCTCCAGTCTGCTCCGCAACAAATTTAGGGAAACAAGGCCCACATCTTCGATCTGCTTCCTGCAACTTCAGAAAGATGAGATTTGTTGTCTCCAATCTGCTCCGCTATAACTTCAGGGAGGCAAGGCTGACATCTTCGATCTGCTTCTTGCAACTTCAGGAAGATAAGATCTGCTATCCTCAGTTTGCTCCGCTACAAATTCAGGGAGACAAGCCTGACATCTTCAATCTACTTCCTGCAACTTTAGGAAGATAAAATATGTTTCTCTTCAGTCTGCTCCGCTACAACTTTAGGGAGGCAAGGCTTACATCTTCGATCTGCTTCCTGTAACTTCATGAAGATAAGATCTGTTGTCTTCAGTCTGCTCTACCACAAATTCAGGGAGACAAGGCTGACATCTTCGATCTGCTACCTGCAACTTCAGGAAGATAAGATCTGTAGTCTTTAGTCTGCTCCGCTACAAATTCAGGGAGACTAGGCTGATCTCTTCGATCTGCTTCCTGCAAGGTCAGGAAGATGAGATCTGTTTTATTCAGTCTGCTCCGCTACAACTTCAAAGAGGCAAGGCTGACATCTTCGATCTACTTCCTGCAACTCAAGGAAGATAAGATCTGTAGTCTTCAGTCGGCTCCGCTACAAATTCAGAGAGACAAGGCTGATATCTTTGATCTGCTTCCATCAATTCAGGAGATAAGATCTGTTGTCTTCAGTCTGCTCCGTTACAAATTCAGGGAGAAAAGGTTGACATCTTCGATCTGCTTCCTGTAACTTCAGAAATATAAGATCTATTGTCTTCAGTCTGCTCTGCTGCAAATTCAGGGAGACAAAGCTGACATCTTCGATCTGTTTCCTGCAACTTCAGAAAGATGAGATCTTTGTCTTCAGTCTGCTCCGCTACAAATTCAGGGATACAATGCCGACATCTTCTATCTGTTTTTGCAACTTCAAGAAGAACAGATATATTTTCTTCAGTCTATTCCGCTACAACTTTAGGGAGGCACGGCTGACATCTTCGATCTGCTTCCTGCAACTTCAGAAAGATAAGATCTGTTGTCTTCAGTAGTCCTGCTACAAATACAGGGAGGCAAGGCTGACATCTTCGATATGCTTCCTGCAACTTCAGGAATATAAGATCTGTTGTCTTCAGTCTGGTCAGCTACCAATTCAGGGAGACAAGGCTGACATCTTCAATCTACTTCCTGCAACTTCAGGAAGATAAGATCTGTTATCTTAAGTCTGCTCCGCTGCAAATGCAGGGAGACAAGGCTGACATCTTCGATCTGTTTCCTACAACTTCAGGAAGCTAAGATCTGCTGTCTTCAGTCTGCTCTGCTACAACTCTAAGGAGGCAAGGATGAAATCTTCGATCTCCTTCCAGTAACTTCATGAAGATAAGATCTGTTGTCTTCAGTCTGCTCTGCTACAAATTCAGGGAGCCAAGGCTGACATCTTCGATCTGCTTCCTACAAATTCAGGAAGATAAGATCTGTTGTCTCCAGTCTGCTCCGCAACAAATTTAGGGAAACAAGGCCCACATCTTCGATCTGCTTCCTGCAACTTCAGAAAGATGAGATTTGTTGTCTCCAATCTGCTCCGCTATAACTTCAGGGAGGCAAGGCTGACATCTTCGATCTGCTTCTTGCAACTTCAGGAAGATAAGATCTGCTATCCTCAGTTTGCTCCGCTACAAATTCAGGGAGACAAGCCTGACATCTTCAATCTACTTCCTGCAACTTTAGGAAGATAAAATATGTTCTCTTCAGTCTGCTCCGCTACAACTTTAGGGAGGCAAGGCTTACATCTTCGATCTGCTTCCTGTAACTTCATGAAGATAAGATCTGTTGTCTTCAGTCTGCTCTACCACAAATTCAGGGAGACAAGGCTGACATCTTCGATCTGCTACCTGCAACTTCAGGAAGATAAGATCTGTAGTCTTTAGTCTGCTCCGCTACAAATTCAGGGAGACTAGGCTGATCTCTTCGATCTGCTTCCTGCAAGGTCAGGAAGATGAGATCTGTTTTATTCAGTCTGCTCCGCTACAACTTCAAAGAGGCAAGGCTGACATCTTCGATCTACTTCCTGCAACTTCAGGAAGATAAGATCTGTAGTCTTCAGTCGGCTCCGCTACAAATTCAGAGAGACAAGGCTGATATCTTTGATCTGCTTCCATCAACTTCAGGAAGATAAGATCTGTTGTCTTCAGTCTGCTCCGTTACAAATTCAGGGAGAAAAGGTTGACATCTTCGATCTGCTTCCTGTAACTTCAGAAATATAAGATCTATTGTCTTCAGTCTGCTCTGCTGCAAATTCAGGGAGACAAAGCTGACATCTTCGACCTGTTTCCTGCAACTTCAGAAAGATGAGATCTGTTGTCTTCAGTCTGCTCCGCTACAAATTCAGGGATACAATGCCGACATCTTCTATCTGTTTTTTGCAACTTCAAGAAGAACAGATATATTTTCTTCAGTCTATTCCGCTACAACTTTAGGGAGGCACGGCTGACATCTTCGATCTGCTTCCTGCAACTTCAGAAAGATAAGATCTGTTGTCTTCAGTCTAGTCTGCTACAAATACAGGGAGGCAAGGCTGACATCTTCGATATGCTTCCTGCAACTTCAGGAATATAAGATCTGTTGTCTTCAGTCTGGTCAGCTACAAATTCAGGGAGACAAGGCTGACAGCTTCAATCTACTTCCTGCAACTTCAGGTAGAGAAGATCTGTTATCTTAAGTCTGCTCCGCTGCAAATGCAGGGAGACAAGGCTGACATCTTCGATCTGTTTCCTACAACTTCAGGAAGGTAAGATCTGCTGTCTTCAGTCTGCTCTGCTACAACTCTAAGGAGGCAAGGATGAAATTTTCGATCTCCTTCCAGTAACTTGAAGAAGATAAGATCTGTTGTCTTCAGTCTGCTCTGCTACAAATTCAGGGAGCCAAGGCTGACATCTTCGATCTGCTTCCTACAAATTCAGGAAGATAAGATCTGTTGTCTCCAGTCTGCTCCGCAACAAATTTCGGGAAACAAGGCCCACATCTTCGATCTGCTTCCTGCAACTTCAGAAAGATGAGATTTGTTGTCTCCAATCTGCTCCGCTACAACTTCAGGGAGGCAAGGCTGACATCTTCGATCTGCTTCTTGCAACTTCAGGAAGATAAGATCTGCTATCCTCAGTTTGCTCCGCTACAAATTCAGGGAGACAAGCCTGACATCTTCAATCTACTTCCTGCAACTTTAGGAAGATAAAATATGTTCTCTTCAGTCTGCTCCGCTACAACTTCAGGGAGACAAGGCTTACATCTTCGATCTGCTTCCTGCAACTTCATGAAGATAAGATCTGTTGTCTTCAGTCTGCTCTACCACAAATCCAGGGAGACAAGGCTGACATCTTCGATCTGCTACCTGCAACTTCAGGAAGATAAGATCTGTAGTCTTTAGTCTGCTCTGCTACAAATTCAGGGAGACAAGGCTGATATCTTCGATCTGCTTCCTGCAAGGTCAGGAAGATGAGATCTGTTTTATTCAGTCTGCTCCGCTACAACTTCAAAGAGGCAAGGCTGACATCTTCGATCTACTTCCTGTAACTTCAGGAAGATAAGATCTGTAGTCTTCAGTCGGCTCCGCTACAAATTCAGGGAGACAAGGCTGATATCTTCGATCTGCTTCCATCAACTTCAGGAAGATAAGATCTGTTGTCTTCAGTCTGCTCCGCTACAAATTCAGGGAGAAAAGGTTGACATCTTCTATCTGCTTCCAGTAACTTCAGGAATATAAGATCTATTGTCTTCAGTCTGCTCTGCTGCAAATTCAGGGAGACAAAGCTGACATCTTCGATCTGTTTCTTGCAACTTCAGAAAGATGAGATCTGTTGTCTTCAGTCTGCTCCGCTACAAATTCAGGGAGGCAAGGCTGACATCTTTCATCTACTTCCAGCAACTTTAGGAAGATAAGATCTGTTGTCTTCAGTCTGCTCTACTACAAATTGAAGGAGACAAGGCTAACATCTTCGATCTGCCTCCTGCAACTTCAGAAAGATAAGATCTGTTGTCTTCAGTCTGCTCCGCTACAAAGTCAGGGAGGCAATGCTGACATCTTTTATCTACTTCCAGCAACTTCAGGAAGATAAGATCTGCTATCCTCAGTTTGCTCCGCTACAAATTCAGGGAGACAAGCCTGACATCTTCAATCTACTTCCTGCAACTTTAGGAAGATAAAATATGTTCTCTTCAGTCTGCTCCGCTACAACTTCAGGGAGGCAAGGCTTACATCTTCTTTCTGCTTCCTGCAACTTCATGAAGATAAGATCTGTTGTCTTCAGTCTGCTCTACCACAAATTCAGGGAGACAAGGCTGACATCTTCGATCTGCTACCTGCAACTACAGGAAGATAAGATCTGTAGTCTTTAGTCTGCTCCGCTACAAATTCAGGGAGACAAGGCTGATATCTTCGATCTGCTTCCTGCAAGGTCAGGAAGATGAGATCTGTTTTATTCAGTCTGCTCCGCTACAACTTCAAAGAGGCAAGGCTGACATCTTCGATCTACTTCCTACAACTTCAGGAAGATAAGATCTGTAGTCTTCAGTCGGCTCCGCTACAAATTCAGGGAGACAAGGCTGATATCTTCGATCTGCTTCCATCAACTTCAGGAAGATAAGATCTGTTGTCTTCAGTCTGCTCCGCTACAAATTCAGGGAGAAAAGGTTGACATCTTCGATCTGCTTCCTGTAACTTCAGGAATATAAGATCTATTGTCTCCAGTCTGCTCTGCTGCAAATTCAGGGAGACAAAGCTGACATCTTCGATCTGTTTCCTGCAACTTCAGAAAGATGAGATCTGTTGTCTTCAGTCTGCTCCGCTACAAATTCAGGGAGGCAAGGCTGACATCTTTCATCTACTTCCAGCAACTTTAGGAAGATAAGATCTGTTGTCTTCAGTCTGCTCTGCTACAAATTGAGGGAGACAAGGCTAACATCTTCGATCTGCCTCCTGCAACTTCAGAAAGATAAGATCTGTTGTCTTCAGTCTGCTCCGCTACAAAGTCAGGGAGGCAATGCTGACATCTTTTATCTACTTCCAGCAACTTTAGGAAGATAAGATCTATTATCTACAGTCTGCTCAGCTACAAATTCAGGGAGACAAGGCTGATATATTCGATCTGCTTCCTACAAGGTCAGGAAGATAAGATTTGTTTTCTTCAGTCTGCTCCGCTACAACTGCAAAGAGGCAAGGCTGACATCTTCGATCTACTTCCTGCAACTTCAGAAAGATAAGATTTGTAGTCTTCAGTCTGCTCCCCTGCAAATTCAGGGAGACAAGGCTGGTATCTTCCATCTGCTTCCTGCAACTTCAGGAAGATAAGATCTGTTGTCTTCAGTCTGCTTCGCTATAAATTCAGGGAGGCAAGGCTGACATCTTTGATATGCTTCCTGCAACTTCAGGAAGATAAGATCTGCTGTCTTCAGTCTACTCCGCTCCAAATTCAGGGAGGCAAGGCTGACATCTTTGATCTCCTTCCAGCAACTTTAGGAAGATAAGATCTGTTGTCTTCAGTCTGCTCCGCTAAAAAGTCGGGGAGGCAATGCTGACATCTTTGATCTACTTCCAGCAACTTTAGAAAGATAAGATCTATTGTCTTCAGTCTGCTCAGCTACAAATTCAGGGAGACAAGGCCGATATCTTCGATCTGCTTCTTGCAACTTCAGGAAGATAAGATCTGTTGTCTTCAGTCTGCTTCGCTATAAATTCAGGGAGGCAAGGCTGACATCTTTGATATGCTTCCTGCAACTTCAGGAAGATAAGATCTGTTGTCTTCAGTCTGCTTCGCTACAAATTCAGGGGGACAAGGCGGACATCTTCGATTTGTTTCATACAACTTTAGGACGATAAGATCTAATGTCTTTAGTCTGCTCCACTGCAAAATCTGGGAGGCAAAGCTAATATCCTCGATATGCTTCCTACAACTTCAGGAAGACTAGATCAGCTGTCTCTAGTCTGTTTCGCAACAAATTCAGGGAGACAAGGCCCACATCTTCGATCTACTTCTTGCAACTTCAGGAAGATAAGATCTGTTGTCTCCAGTCTGCTCCGCTACAACTTCAGGGAGGCTAGGCTGACATCTTCGATATGCTTCCTACAACTTCAGGAAGATAAGATCTGTAGTCTTCAGTCTGCTCCGCTATAAATTCAGGGAGTCAAGGCTGATATCTTCGATCTGCTTCCAGCAACTTCAGGAAGATAAGATATGTTGTCTTCAGTCTGCTCCGCTACAACTTTAGGGAGGCGAGGTTGACATCTTCAATCTGCTTCCTGCAACTTCATGAAGATAAGATCTGTTATGTTATGTCTGCTCTGCTGCAAATGCAAGGAGACAAAGCTGACATCTTTGATCTGCTTCCTGCAACTTCAGGAAGATAAGATCTGCTGTCTTCAGTCTACTTCGCTACAACTCTAGGGAGGCAAGGATGACATCTTCGATCTGCTTCCTGCAACTTCAAGAAGATAAGATCTGTTGTCTTATGTCTGATTTGCTCCAAATTCAGGGAGGCAAGGCTGACATCTTCGATCTGCTTCCTGCAAATTCAGGAAGATAAGATCTTTTTTCTTCAGTCTGCTACGCTCCAAATTCAGGGAGGCAAGGCTGACATCTTTGATCTCCTTCCAGCAACTTTAGGAAGATAAGATCTATTGTCTCCAATTTGCTCTACAACAAATTCAGGGAAACAAGGCCCACATCTTCGATCTACTTCCTGCAACTTCAGAAAGATAAGATCTGTTGTCTCCAGTCTGCTCCGCAACAATTTCAGGGAGGCAAGGCTGACATCTTCGATCTGCCTCCTGCAACTTCAGAAAGATAAGATCTGTTGTCTTCAGTCTGCTCCGCTACAAAGTCGGGGAGGCAATTGCTGACATCTTTAATCTACTTCCAGCAACTTTAGGAAGATAAGATCTATTGTCTTCAGTCTGCTCAGCTACAAATTCAGGGAGACAAGGCTGACATCTTCGATCTGCTTCCTACAACTTCAGGAAGATAATATTTGTAGTCTTCAGTCTGCTTCGCTACAAATTCAAGGAGACAAGGCTGATATATTCGATCTGCTTCCTGCAAGGTTAGGAAGATAAGATCTGTTTTCTTCAGTCTGCTCCGCTACAACTTCAAAGAGGGAAGGCTGACATCTTCGATCTACTTCCTGCAACTCCAGGAAGGTAATGTCTATAGTCTTCAGTCTGCTCCGCTACAAATTCAAGGAGGCAAGGCTGATATCTTCGATCTGCTTCCTGCAACTTCAGGAAGATATGATATGTTGTCTTCAGTCTACTTCACTACAAATTCTGGGAGGCAAGGCTGACTTCTTTGATCTGCTTCCTGTAACTTCAGGAAGATAAGATCTATTGTCTTCAGTCTACTTCGCTACAAATTCAGGGAGACAAGGCGGACATCTTCGATCTGTTTCCTACAACTTCAGGAAGATAAGATCTATTGTCTTTAGTCTGCTCCGCTACAAAATCTGGGAGGAAAAGCTAATATCCTCAACCTGCTTCCTACAACTTTAGGAAGACTAGATCAGCTGTCTCCAGTCTGCTTCACAACAAATTCAGGGAGACAAGGCCCACATCTTCGATCTACTTCTTGCAACTTCAGGAAGATAAGATCTGTTGTCTCCAGTCTACTCAGCTACAACTTCAGGGAGGCAAGGCTGACATCTTCGATCTGCTTCCTACAACTTCAGGAAGATAAGATCTGTAATCTTCAGTCTGCTTCGCTACAAGTTCAGGGAGACGAGGCTGATATCTTCGATCTGCTTCGAGCAACTTCAGGAAGATAAGATATGTTGCCTTCAATCTACTCCGCTACAAATTCAGGGAGACAAGGCTGGCATCTTCGATCTACTTCCTGCAACTTCAGGAAGATAAGATCTGTTGTCTTCAGTCTGCTTTGCTGCAAATTCAGGGAGACAAAGCTGACATCTTCGATCTGCTTCTTGCAACTTCAGAAAGATAAGATCTGTTGTCTTCAGTCTGCTCCGCTACAAATTCAGGAAGGCAAGGCAGACATCTTTCATCTCCTTCCAGCAACTTTAGGAAGATCAGATCTGTTGTCTTCAGTTTGCTCAGCTACAAATTCAGGGAGACAAGGCTAACATCTTCAATCTGCTTCCTGCAAATTTAGGAAGATAAGATCTGTAATCTTAAGTCTGCTCCGCTACAAATGCAGGGAGACAAGGCTGACATCTTCGATCTGCTTCCTGCAACTTCAGGAAGATAAGATGTGCTGTCTTCAGTCTGCTCTGATACAACTCTAAGGAGGCAAGGATGAAATATTCGATCTGCTTTCAGCAACTTCAACAAGATAATATCAGTTGTCTTCAGTCTGCTCTGCTACAAATTCAGGGAGCCAAGGCTGACATCTTCGATCTGCTTCCTGCAAATTCAGGAAGATAAGATCTTTTGTCTTCAATCTGCTCCGCTACAAATTCAGGGAGGCAAGGCTGACATCTTTGATCTCCTTCTAGCAACTTTAGGAAGACAAGATCTGTTGTCTCCAGTCTGCTCCGTAACAAGTTCAGAGAAACAAGGCCCACATCTTCGATCTGCTTCCTGCAACTTCAAAAAGATAAGATCTGTTGTCTCCAGTCTGCTCCGCTACAACTTCAGGGAGGCAAAGCTGACATCTTAGATCTGCTTCCTGCAACTTCAGGAAGATAAGATCTGCTATCCTCAGTTTGCTCCGCTACAAATTCAGGGAGATAAGGCTGACATCTTCAATCTACTTCCTGCAACTTCACGAAGATAAGATATGTTCTCTTCAGTCTCCTCCGCTACAACATCAAGGAGGCAAGGCTGACATCTTCGATCTGCTTCCTACAACTTCATGAACATAAGATCTGTTGTCTTCAATCTGCTCCACTACAAATTCAAGGAGACAAGGCTGACATCTTCGATCTGCTACTTGCAACTTCAGGAAGATAAGATCTGTAGTCTTCAGTCTGCTCTGCTACAAATTCAGGGAGACAAGGCTGATATCTTCGATCTGCTTCCTGCAAGGTCAGGAAGATGAGATCTGTTTTATTCAGTCTGATCCATTAAACTTCAAAGAGGTAAGGCTGATATCTTCGATCTACTTCCTACAACGTCAGGAAGATAAGATCTATTATCCTCAGTTCAGTGAGACAAGGCTGATATCTTCTATCTGCTTTCAGCAACTTTAAGAAGATAAGATCTATTCTCTATAGTCATCTCCGCTACAAATTCAGGGAGACAAGGCTGACATCTTCGATCTACTTCAGGAAGATAAGATCTGTTGTCTTCAGTCTGCTCAGCTGCAAATTCAGGGAGACAAAGTTGACATGTTCGATCTGTTTCCTGCAACTTCAGAAAGATAAGATCTGTTGTCTTCAGTCTGCTCCGCTACAAATTCAGGGAGGCAAGGCTAACATCTTTGATCTACTTCCAGTAACTTCAGGAAGATAAGATATGTTGTCTTCAGTCTGCTCCACTACAACTTCAGGGAGGCAAGGTTGACATCTTTGATCTGCTTCCTGCAACTTCATGAAGATAAGATATGTTATCCTATGTCTGCTCCGCTGCAAATACAGGGAGACAAGGCTAACATCTTCGATCTGCTTCCTGCAACTTCAGGAAGATAAGATCTACTGTCTTCAGTCTGCTTCGCTACAACTCCAAGGAGGCAAGGATGACATCTTCAATCTGCTTCCTGCAACTTCAAGATGATAAGATCTATTGTCTTCAATCTTCTCTGTTTCAAATTCAGGGAGGCAAGGCTGACATATTTGATCTCCTTCCAGCAACTTTAGGAAGATAAGATCTGTTGTCTCCAGTATGCTACGCAACAAATTCAGGGAAACAAGGCCAACATCTTCGATCTGCTTCCTGCAACTTCAGAAAGATAAGATCTGTTATTTCCAGTCTGCTCCGCTACAACTTCAGGGAGGCAAGGCTGACATCTTAGATCTGCTTCCTGCAACTTCAGGAAGATAAGATCTGCTATCCTCAGTTTGCTCCGCTACAAATTCAGGGAGACAAGGCTGACATCTTCAATCTACTTGCTGCAACTTCACGAAGATAAGATATGTTCTCTTCAGTCTCCTCCGCTACAACTTCAACGAGGCAAGGCTGACATCTTTGATCTGCTTCCTGCAACTTCATGAAGATAAGATCTGTTGTCTTCAGTCTGCTCCACTACAAATTTAAGGAGACAAGGCTGACATCTTCGATCTGCTACTTGCAACTTCAGGAAGATAAGATCTGTAGTCTTCAGTCTACTTAACTACAAAATCAGGGAGACAAGGCGGACTTATTCGATCTGTTTCCTGTAACTTCAGGAAGATAAGATCTATTGTCTTTAGTCTGCTCTGCTGCAAAATCTGGGAGGCAAAGCTAATATCCTTGATCTACTTCCTACAACTTCAGGAAGACTAGATCAGCTGTCTCGAGTCTGCTTCGCAACAAATTCAGGGAGACAAGGCCCACATCTTCGATCTACTTCTTGCAACTTCAGAAAGATAAGATCTGTTGTCTCTAGTATGCTCCGCTACAACAAAAGGGAGGCAAGGCTGACATCTTCGATCTGCTCCCTACAACTTCAGGAAGATAAGATCTATTCTCCTTAGTCTACTCCGCTACAAAATCAGGGAGACAAGGCTGACACCTTCGATCTACTTCCTACAACTTCAGGAAGATAACATCTGTTGTCTTCATTCTGCTCCGCTACAAATTCTGGGAGACAAGGCTGACATCTTCGATCTACGTCCTGCAACTTCAGGAAGATAAGATCTGTTGTCTTCAGTCTGCTCTCCTACAAATTCAGGGAGACAAGCCTGACATCTTTGATCTGCTTCCTGCAACTTCAGAAAGATAAGATCTGTTGTCTTCAGTCTGCTTCGCTACAAAGTCAGGGAGGCAAGGCTGACATCTTTGATCTACTTCCAGAACTTTAGGAAGATAAGATCTGTTGTCTTCAGTCTGCTCAGCTACAAATTCAGGGAGACAAGGCTGACATCTTCAATCTGCTTCCTGTAACTTCAGGAAGATAAGATCTATTATCTTCAGTCTGCTCCGCTGCAAATTCAGGGAGACAAGGCTGACATCTTCGATCAGCTTCCTGCAACTTCAGGAAGATAAGATCTGTTGTCTTCAGTCTGCTCCGCTACAACTTAAGGGGGCAAGGTTGACATCTTCAATCTGCTTCCTGCAACTTCAAGAAGTTTAGATCTGTTTTCTTCGGTCTGCTTCCCTACAAATTGAGGGTGGCAAGGCTGACATTTTCGATCTGCTTCCTGCAACTTCAGGAAGATAAGATTTGTTGTCTTTAGTCTGCTCCACTACAACTTCAGGGAGGCAAAGCTGACATCTTCGATCTGCTTCCTGCAACTTCAGGAAGATAAGATCTGTTGTCTTCAGTCTGCTCAGCTACAAATTCAAGGGGACAAGTCTAACATCTTCGATCTGCTTCCTGCAACTTCAGGAAGATAAGATCTGTTATCTTAAGCCTGCTCTGCTGCAAATGCAGGTAGACAAGGCTGACATCTTCAATCTGCTTCCTGCAACATCAGGAAGATAAGATCTGCTGTCTTCAGTCTGCTCTGCTACAACTCTAAGGAGGCAAGGATGAAATCTTCGGTCTGCTTCCAGCAACTTCAAGAAGATAAGATCTGTTGTCTTCAGTCTGCTCTGTTACAAATTCAGGGAGCCAAGGCTGACATCTTCGATCTGCTTCCTGCAAATTCAGGAAGATAAGATATTTTATCTTCGGTCTACTCCACTCCAAATTCAGGGAGGCAAGGCTGACATCTTTGATCACATTCCAGCAACTTTAGGAAGATAAGATCTGTTGTCCACATTACGCTACGCAACAAATTCAGGGAAAGAAGGCCCACATCTTCGATCTGCTTCCTGCAACTTCAGAAAGATAAGATCTGTTGTCTCCAGTCTGCTCTGCTACAACTTCAGTGAGGCAAGGCTGACATCTTCGATCTGCTTCCTGCAACTTCAGAAAAATAAGATCAGTTGTCTTCAGTCTCCTCCGCTACAAATTCAGGGAGGCAAGGCAGACATCTTTCATCTCCTTCCAGCAACTTTAGGAAGATCAGATCTGTTGTCTTCAGTTTGCTCAGCTACAAATTCAGGGAGACAAGGCTGACATCTTCAATCTGCTTCCTGCAACTTTAGGAAGATAAGATCTGTAATCTTAAGTCTGCTCCGCTACAAATACAGGGAGACAAGGCTGACATCTTCGATCTGCTTCCTGCAACTTCAGGAAGATAAGATCTGCTGTCTTCAGTCTGCTCAGCTACAACTCTAAGGAAGCAAGGATGAAATATTTGATCTGCTTACAGCAACTTCAAGAAGATAAGATCTGTTGTCTTCAGTCTGCTCTGCTACAAATTCAGGGAGCCAAGGCTGACATCTTCGATCTGCTTCTTGCAAATTCAGGAAGATAAGATCTTTTGTCTTCAATCTGCTCCGCTCCAAATTCAGGGAGGCAAGGTTGACATCTTTGATCTCCTTCCAGCAACTTTAGGAAGATAAGATCTGTTGTCTCCAGTCTGCTCCGCAACAAATTCAGGGAAACAAGGCCAACATCTTCGATCTGCTTCCTGCAACTTCAGAAAGATAAGATCTGTTGTCTCCAGTCTGCTCCGCTACAACTTCAGGGAGGCAAGGCTGACATCTTAGATCTGCTTCCTACAACTTCAGGAAGATAAGATCTGCTATCCTCAGTTTGCTCTGCTACAAATTCAGGGAGACAAGGCTGACATCTTCAATCTACTTCCTGCAACTTCACGTAGATAAGATATGTTCTCTACAGTCTCCTCCGCTACAACTTCAAGGAGGCAAGGCTGACATCTTCGATCTGGTTCCTGCAAATTCATGAAGATAAGATCTGTTGTCTTCAGTCTGCTCCACTGCAAATTCAAGGAGACAAGGCTGACATCTTCGATCTGTTACTTGCAACTTCAGGAAGATAAGATATGTAGTCTTCAGTCTGCTCTGCTACAAATTCAGGGAGACAAGGCTGATATCTTCGATCTGCTTCCTACAAGGTCAGGAAGATGAGATCTGTTTTATTCAGTCTGCTCCACTACAACTTCAAAGAGGCAAGGCTGACATCTTCGATCTACTTCCTGCAACTTCAGGAAGATAAGATCTGTAGTCTTCAGACTGCTCCGCTACAAATTCAGGGAGACAAGGCTGATATCTTCTATCTGCTTCCAGCAACTTTATGAAGATAAGATCTGTTCTCTTCAGTCTGCTCTGCTAGAAATTCAGGGAGACAAGGCTGACATCTTCGATCTACTTCTTGCAACTTCAAGAAGATAAGATCTGTTGTCTTCAGTCTGCTCTGCTACAAATTCAGGGAGACAAAGATGACATCTTCGATCTGTTTCCTGAAACTTCAGAAAGATAAGATCTGTTGTCTTCAGTCTGCTCCCCTACAAATTCAGGGAGGCAAGGCTAACATCTTTGATCTACTTCCAGTAACTTCAGGAAGATAAGATATGTTGTATTCAGTCTGCTCCGCTACAACTTCAGGGAGGCAAGGTTGACATCTTTGATCTGCTTCCTGCAACTTCATGAAGATAAGATCTGTTATCTTATGTCTGCTCCGCTACAAATGCAGGGAGACAAGGCTGACATCTGCGATCTGCTTCCTGCAACTTCAGGAAGATAAGATCTACTGTCTTCAGTCTGCTTCGCTACAACTCTAAGGAGGCAAGGATGACATCTTCGATCTGCTTCCTGCAACTTCAAGATGATAAGATCTATTGTCTTCAATCTTCTCTATTTCAAATTCAGGGAGACAAGGATGATATTTTCGATCTGCTTCTTGCAAATTCAGGAAGATAAGATCTTTTGACTTCAGTCAGCTCCGCTCCAAATTCAGGGAGGCAAGGCTGACATCTTTGATCTCCTTCCAGCAACTTTAGGAAGATAAGATCTGTTGTCTCTAGTCTGCTCTACAACAAATTCAGGGAAACAAGGCCCACATCTTCGATCTGCTTCCTGCTACTTCAGAAAGATAAGATCTGTTGACTCCAGTCTGCTCCGCTACAATTTCAGGGAGGCAAGGCTGACATTTTCGATCTGTTTCCTGCAACTTCAAGAAGATAAGATCTGTTGTCTTCAGTCTACTCTGCTACAAATTGAGGGAGACAAGGCTAACATATTCGATCTGCCTCCTGCAACTTCAGAAAGATAAGATCTGTTGTCTTCAGTCTGCTCCGCTACAAAGTTAGGGAGGCAATGCTGACATCTTTGATCTACTTCCAGTAACTTCAGGAAGATAAGATCTATTTTCTTTAGTCTGCTCAGCTACAAATTCAGGGAGACATGCTGACATCTTTGATCTGCTTCCTGCAACTTATGGAAGATAAGATTTGTAGTCTTCAGTCTGCTCCGCTAAAATTCAGGGAGACAAGGCTGATATCTGCGATCTGCTTCCTCCAACTTCAGGAAGATAAGATTTGTTGTCTTCAGTCTACTCTGCTACAAATTGAGGGAGACAAGGCTAACATCTTCAATCTGCCTCCTGCAACATCAGAAAGATAAGATCTGTTGTCCTCAGTCTGCTCCGCTACAAAGTCAGGGCGGCAATGCTGACATCTTTGATCTACTTCCAGCAACTTTAGGCAGGTAAGATCTATTTTCTTCAGTCTGCTCCGCTACAACTTCAAATAGGCAAGGCTGACATCTTCGATCTACTTCCTGCAACTTCAGGAAGATAAGATCTATAGTCTTCAGTCTGCTTCACTACAAATTCAGGGAGACAAGGCGGACTTATTCGATCTGTTTCCTGCAACTTTAGGAAGATAAGATCTATTGTCTTTAGTCTACTCCACTGCAAAATCTGGGAGGCAAAGCTAATATCCTCGATCTGCTTCCTACAACTTAAGGAAGACTAGATCAGCTATCTCGAGTCTGCTTCGCAAGAAATTCAGGGAGACAAGGCCCACATCTTCGATCTACTTCCTACAACGTCAGGAAGATAAGATCTATTATCCTCAGTTCAGTGAGACAAGGCTGATATCTTCTATCTGCTTCCAGCAACTTTAGGAAGATAAGATCTGTTCTCTATAGTCATCTCCGCTACAAATTCAGGGAGACAAGGCTGACATCTTCGATCTACTTCTTGCAACTTCAGGAAGATAAGATCTGTTGTCTTCAGTCTGCTCTGCTGCAAATTCAGGGAGACAAAGTTGACATGTTCGATCTGTTTCCTGCAACTTCAGAAAGATAAGATCTGTTGTCTTCAGTCTGCTCTGCTACAAATTCAGGGAGACAAAGATGACATCTTCGATCTGTTTCCTGAAACTTCAGAAAGATAAGATCTGTTGTCTTCAGTCTGCTCCCCTACAAATTCAGGGAGGCAAGGCTAACATCTTTGATCTACTTCCAGTAACTTCAGGAAGATAAGATATGTTGTCTTCAGTCTGCTCCGCTACAACTTCAGGGAGGCAAGGTTGACATCTTTGATCTGCTTCCTGCAACTTCATGAAGATAAGATATGTTATCCGATGTCTGCTCCGCTGCAAATACAGGGAGACAAGGCTAACATCTTCGATCTGCTTCTTGCAACTTCAGGAAGATAAGATCTACTGTCTTCAGTCTGCTTCGCTACAACTCCAAGGAGGCAAGGATGACATCTTCAATCTGTTTCCTGCAACTTCAAGATGATAAGATCTATTGTCTTCAATCTTCTCTGTTTCTAATTCAGGGAGGCAAGGCTGACATATTTGATCTCCTTCCAGCAACTTTAGGAAGATAAGATCTGTTGTCTCCAGTATGCTACGCAACAAATTCAGGGAAAGAAGGCCCACATCTTCGATCTGCTTCCTGCAACCTCAGAAAGATAAGATCTATTGTCTCCAGTCTGCTCCGCTACAACTTCAGGGAGGCAAGGCTGACATCTTAGATCTGCTTCCTACAACTTCAGGAAGATAAGATCTGCTATCCTCAGTTTGCTCCGCTACAAATTCAGGGAGACAAGGCTGACATCTTCAATCTACTTCCTGCAACTTCACGAAGATAAGATATGTTCTCTTCAGTCTCCTCCGCTACAACATCAAGGAGGCAAGGCTGACATCTTCGATCTGCTTCCTACAACTTCATGAACATAAGATCTGTTCTCTTCAATCTGCTCCACTACAAATTCAAGGAGACAAGGCTGACATCTTCGATCTGCTACTTGCAACTTCAGGAAGATAAGATCTGTAGTCTTCAGTCTGCTCTGCTACAAATTCAGGGAGACAAGGCTGATATCTTCGATCTGCTTCCTGCAAGGTCAGGAAGATGAGATCTGTTTTATTCAGTCTGATCCAATACAACTTCAAAGAGGCAAGGATGACATCTTCGATCTACTTCCTACAACGTCAGGAAGATAAGATCTATTATCCTCAGTTCAGTGAGACAAGGCTGATATCTTCTATCTGCTTCCAGCAACTTTAGGAAGATAAGATCTGTTCTCTATAGTCATCTCCGCTACAAATTCAGGGAGACAAGGCTGACATCTTCGATCTACTTCTTGCAACTTCAGGAAGATAAGATCTGTTGTCTTCAGTCTGCTCTGCTGCAAATTCAGGGAGACAAAGTTGACATGTTCGATCTGTTTCCTGCAACTTCAGAAAGATAAGATCTGTTGTCTTCAGTCTGCTCTGCTACAAATTCAGGGAGACAAAGATGACATCTTCGATCTGTTTCCTGAAACTTCAGAAAGATAAGATCTGTTGTCTTCAGTCTGCTCCCCTACAAATTCAGGGAGGCAAGGCTAACATCTTTGATCTACTTCCAGTAACTTCAGGAAGATAAGATATGTTGTCTTCAGTCTGCTCCGCTACAACTTCAGGGAGGCAAGGTTGACATCTTTGATCTGCTTCCTGCAACTTCATGAAGATAAGATATGTTATCCGATGTCTGCTCCGCTGCAAATACAGGGAGACAAGGCTAACATCTTCGATCTGCTTCTTGCAACTTCAGGAAGATAAGATCTACTGTCTTCAGTCTGCTTCGCTACAACTCCAAGGAGGCAAGGATGACATCTTCAATCTGTTTCCTGCAACTTCAAGATGATAAGATCTATTGTCTTCAATCTTCTCTGTTTCTAATTCAGGGAGGCAAGGCTGACATATTTGATCTCCTTCCAGCAACTTTAGGAAGATAAGATCTGTTGTCTCCAGTATGCTACGCAACAAATTCAGGGAAAGAAGGCCCACATCTTCGATCTGCTTCCTGCAACCTCAGAAAGATAAGATCTATTGTCTCCAGTCTGCTCCGCTACAACTTCAGGGAGGCAAGGCTGACATCTTCGATCTGCTTCCTGCAACTTCAGGAAGATAAGATATGCTATCCTCAGTTTGCTCCGCTACAAATTCAGGGAGACATGGCTGTCATCTTCAATCTACTTCCTGCAACTTCAGGAAGAAAAGATATGTTCTCTTCAATCTACTCCACTACAACTTTAGGGACGCAAGGCTGACATCTTTGATCTGCTTCCTCCAACTTCATGTAGACATGATCTGTTGTCTTCAGTCTGCTCCACTACAAATTCAGGGAGACAAGGCTGACATCTTCGATCTGCTACCTGCAACTTCAGGAAGATAAGATCTGTAGTCTTCAGTCTGCTCCGCTACAAATTCAGGGAGACAAGGCTGATATCTTCGATCTGCTTCATGCAAGGTCAGGAAAATGAGATCTGTTTTATTCAGTCTGCTCCGCTACAACTTCAATGAGGCAAGGCTGACATCTTCGATCTACTTCTTGCAACTTCAGGAAGATAAGATCTGTTGTCTTCAGTCTGCTCCCTACAAATTCAGGGAGGGAAGGCAAACATCTTTCATCTCCTTCCAGCAACTTTAGGAAGATCAGATCTGTTGTCTTCAATTTGCTCAGCTACAAATTCAGGGAGACAAGGCTGACATCTTCAATCTGCTTCCTGCAACTTTAGGAAGATAAGATCTGTAATCTTAAGTCTGCTCCGCTACAAATGCAGGGAGACAAGGCTGACATCTTCGATCTGCTTCCTGTAACTTCAGGAAGATAAGATCTGCTGTCTTCAATCTGCTCGCTAGAACTCTAAGGAGGCAAGGATGAAATATTCGATATGCTTCCAGCAACTTCAAGAAGATAAGATCTGTTGTCTTCAGTCTGCTCTGCTACAAATTCAGGGAGCCAAGGCTGACATCTTCGATCTGCTTCCTGCAAATTCAGGAATATAAGATCTTTTGTCTTCAATCTGCTCTGCTCCAAATTCAGGGAGGCAAGGCTGACATCTTTGATCTCCTTCCAGCAACTTTAGGAAGATAAGATCTGTTGTCTCCAGTCTGCTCCGCAACAAATTCAGGGAAACAAGGCCAACATCTTCGATCTGCTTCCTGCAACTTCAGAAAGATAAGATCTGTTATTTCCAGTCTGCTCTGCTACAACTTCAGGGAGGCAAGGCTGGCATCTTAGATCTGCTTCCTGCAACTTCAGGAAGATAAGATCTGCTATCCTCAGTTTGCTCCGCTACAAATTCAGGGAGACAAGGCTGACATCTTCAATCTACTTGCTGCAACTTCACGAAGATAAGATATGTTCTCTTCAGTCTCCTCCGCTACAACTTCAAGGAGGCAAGGCTGACATCTTTGATCTGCTTCCTGCAACTTCATGAAGATAAGATCTATTGTCTTCAGTCTGCTCCACTACAAATTCAAGGAGACAAGGCTGACATCTTCGATCTGCTACTTGCAACTTCAGGAAGATAAGATCTGTAGTCTTCAGTCTGCTTAACTACAAATTCAGGGAGACAAGGCGGACTTATTCGATCTGTTTCCTGTAACTTCAGGAAGATAAGATCTATTGTCTTTAGTCTGCTCCGCTGCAAAATCTGGGAGGCAAAGCTAATATCCTTGATCTGCTTCCTGCAACTTCAGGAAGATAAGATTTGTTGTATTTAGTCTGCTCCACTACAACTTCAGGGAGGCAAAGCTGACATCTTCGATCTGCTTCCTGCAACTTCAGGAAGATAAGATCCGCTGTCTTCAGTCTGCTCAGCTACAAATTCAAGGGGACAAGTCTAACATCTTCGATCTGCTTCCTGCAACTTCAGGAAGATAAGATCTGTTATCTTAAGCCTGCTCTGCTGCAAATGCAGGTAGACAAGGCTGACATCTTCAATCTGCTTCCTGCAACATCAGGAAGATACGATCTGCTGTCTTCAGTCTGCTCTGCTACAACTCTAAGGAGGCAAGGATGAAATCTTCGGTCTGCTTCCAGCAACTTCAAGAAGATAAGATATGTTGTCTTCAGTCTGCTCTGTTACAAATTCAGGGAGCCAAGGCTGACATCTTTGATCTGCTTCCTGCAAATTCAGGAAGATAAGATATTTTATATTCGGTCTACTCCGCTCCAAATTCAGGGAGGCAAGGCTGACATCTTTGATCTCATTCCAGCAACTTTAGGAAGATAAGATCTGTTGTCCACTGTACGCTACGCAACAAATTCAGGGAAAGAAGGCCCACATCTTCGATCTGCTTCCTGCAACTTCAGAAAGATAAGATATGTTGTCTCCAGTCTGCTCTGCTACAACTTCAGGGAGGCAAGGCTGACATCTTCGATCTGCTTCCTGCAACTTCAGAAAGATAAGATCTGTTGTCTTCAGTCTCCTCCGCTACAAATTCAGGGAGGCAAGGCAGACATCTTTCATCTCCTTCAGCAACTTCAGGAAGATCAGATCTGTTGTCTTCAGTTTGCTCAGCTACAAATTCAGGGAGACAAGGCTGACATCTTCAATCTGCTTCCTGCAACCTTAGCAAGATAAGATCTGTAATCTTAAGTCTGCTCCGCTACAAATACAGGGAGACAAGGCTGACATCTTCGATCTGCTTCCTGCAACTTCAGGAAGATAAGATCTGTACTCTTAAGTCTGCTCCGCTACAAATTCAGGGAGACAAGGCAGAAATCATCGATCTACTTCCTGCAAATTCAGGAAGATAAGATCTGTTGTCTTCAGTCTGCTCCGCTACAAATTCAGGGATACAAGGCCGACATCTTTCATCTGTTTCCTGCAACTTCAAGAAGATAAGATATATTTTCTTCATTCTGTTCTGCTACAACTTTAGGGAGGCACGGTTGACATCTCTGATCTGCTTCCTGTAACTTCAGGAAGATAAGATTTGTTGTCTTCAGTCTGCTCCGCTACAAATTCACAGAGACAAGGCTGGCATCGTCGATCTACTTCCCGCAACTTCAGGAAGATAATATATGTTGTCTTGAGTCTGCTCCGCTTCAAATTCAAGGAGACACGGTTGACATCTTCGATCTACTTCCTGTAACTTCAGGAAGATAAGATATGTTGTCTTCTATTCGCTTCGCTACAAGTTCAGGGAAACAAGGCTGACATCTTCAGTCTGCTTTCTGCAACTTCAGGAAGATAAGATCTGTTGCCTTCAGTCTGCTCTGCTACAACTTCCGAAAGGCAAGGATGAAATATTCGATCTGCGTCCTGCAAGTTCAGGAAGATAAGATCGGTTGTCTTTAGTCTGCTCCGCTCCAAATTCAAGGAGGTAAGGCAGACATCTTTGATTTGCTTCTAGCAACTTTAGGAAGATAAGATCTGTTATCTCTAGTCTGCTCCGCAACAAATTTAGGGAGACAAGGCCCACATCTTCGATCTGCTTCCTGCAACTTCAGGAAGATAAGATCTGTTGTCTCCAGTCTGCTCCGCTACAACTTCAGGGAGGCAAGGCTGACATCTTCGATTTTCTTCCAGCAACTTCAGGAAGATAAGATCTGTTGTTTTCATTCTCCCCCGCTACAAATTCAGGGAAATAAGGCCCACATCTTCTATCTACTTCCTGCAACTTCAGGAAGATAAGAGTTATTGTCTCCAGCCTGCTCCGCTACAACTTCAGGGAGGCAAGGCTGACATCTTCGATCTGCTTCTTGCAACTTCAGGAAGATAATATCTGTAGTCTTCAGTCTGCTCCACTACATATTGAGGGAGACAAGGATGACATCTTCAATCTGCTTCCTGCAACTTCAGGAAAATAAGATCTGTTTTCTTCAGTCTGCTATGCTAGAAATTCAGGGAGGCAAGGCTGATATCTTTGATCTGCTTCCAGCAACTTTAGAAAGATAAGATCTGTTGTCTTCAGTCTGCTAATCTACAAATTCAGGGAGGCAAGGCTGACATATTCAATTTGCTTCCTGCAACTTCAGGAAGATAAGATCTCTTGTCCTCAGTTTGCTCCACTGTAAATTCCGGGAGACAGGGCTGACATCTTCGATCTGCTTCCTGCAACTTCAGGAAGATAAGAACTCCTGTCTTCAGTTTGCTCCACTACAACTTCAGGGAGGCAAGGCTGACATCTTCGATCTGCTTCCTGCAACTTCAGGAAGATAAGATCTGCAGTCTTCAGTCTGCTCCGCTACAAATTCAAGGAGACAAGGCTGACATCTTCGATCTGTTTCCTGCAATTTCAGGATGATAAGACCTGTTGTCTTCAGTCTTCTACGCTACAACTTCAGGGAGGCAAGGCTGACATCTTCGATCTACTACCTGCAACCTCAGGAAGATAAGATCTGTTTTCTTCAGCCTGCTCCGCTACAAAAATTAGGGAGGCAAGGCTGACATCTTCGATCTGTTTCCTGCAAATTCAGGAAGATAAGATCTGTTGTCTTCAGTCTTTTCCGCTACAACTTTAGGGAGGTAAGGCCGACACCTTCGATCTGCTTCCTGCAACTTCAGGAAGATAAGATATGTTGTCTTCAGTCTGTTCCGCTACAACTTCAGGGAGGCATGGCTAACATCTTCTATCTACTTCCTCCAACTTCAGGAAGATAAGATCTGTTGTCCCCAGTCTACTCCGCTATAAAATCAGGGAGACAAGGCTGACATCTTCGATCTGCTTCCAGCAACTTCAGGAAGATAAGATATGTTGTCTTCAGTCTACTCCGCTACAACTTCCGGGAGGCAAGGCTGACATCCTCGATCTACTTCCTGCAATTTGAGGATGATAATATTTTGTTGTCTCCAGTCTGCTCCGCAACAAATTCAGGGAGACAAGGCCCACCTCTTCGATCTGCTTCCTACAACTTCAAGAAGATAAGATCTGTTGTTTTCATTCTGCTCCGCTACAAATTTAGGTAGATATGGCTGACATCTTTGATATGCTGCCTGCAACTTTAGGAAGATAAGATCTGTTTTCTTTAGCCTGTTCAGCTACAAATTCAGGGAGGCAAGGCTAAAATCTTTGATCTGCTTCCAGTAACTTTAGGAAGATAAGATTTGTTTTCTTTAGTCTGTTCCACTACAAATTTAGTGAGGCAAGGCTGACATCTTCGATCTACTTCCTACAACTTCAGGAAGATAAGATCTGTAGTCTTCAGTCTACTCCGCTACAAATTCAGGGAGACAAGGCTGACATCTTTGATCTGCTTCCTGCATCTTCAGGAAGATAAGATCTGTTGTCTTCAGTCTACTCCACTACAAATTCAGGGAGAAAAGGCTAACATCTTTGATCTGCTTCTTGCAACTTCAGGAAGATAAGATCTGTTGTCTTCAGTCTGCTCTGATACAAATTCAGGGAGGCAAGGCTGACATCTTCGATCTACTACCTGCAACCTCAGGAAGATAAGATCTGTTTTCTTCAGTCTGCTCCGCTACAAAATTAGGGAGGCAAGGCTGACATCTTCGATCTGTTTCCTGCAAATTCAGGAAGATAAGATCTGTTGTCTTCAGTCTTTTCCGCTACAACTTTAGGGAGGTAAGGCCGACACCTTCGATCTGCTTCCTGCAACTTCAGGAAGATAAGATATGTTGTCTTCAGTCTGTTCCGCTACAACTTCAGGGAGGCATGGCTAACATCTTCTATCTACTTCCTCCAACTTCAGAAAGATAAGATCTGTTGTCCCCAGTCTACTCCGCTATAAAATCAGGGAGACAAGGCTGACATCTTCGATCTGCTTCCAGCAACTTCAGGAAGATAAGATATGTTGTCTTCAGTCTACTCCGCTACAACTTCCGGGAGGCAAGGCTGACATCCTCGATCTACTTCCTACAATTTGAGGATGATAATATTTGTTGTCTCCAGTCTGCTCCACAACAAATTCAGGGAGACAAGGCCCACCTCTTCGATCTGCTTCCTACAACTTCAAGAAGATAAGATCTGTTGTTTTCATTCTGCTCCGCTACAAATTTAGGTAGATATGGCTGACATCTTTGATCTGCTGCCTGCAACTTTAGGAAGATAAGATCTGTTTTCTTTAGCCTGCTCCGCTACAAATTCAGGGAGGCAAGGCTGAAATCTTTGATCTGCTTCCAGCAACTTTAGGAAGATAAGATTTGTTTTCTTTAGTCTGTTCCACTACAAATTTAGTGAGGCAAGGCTGACATCTTCGATCTACTTCCTGCAACTTCAGGAAGATAAGATCTGTAGTCTTCAGTCTACTCCGCTACAAATTCAGGGAGACAAGGCTGACATCTTTGATCTGCTTCCTGCAACTTCAGGAAGATAAGTTCTGTTGTCTTCAGTCTACTCCGCTACAAATTCAGGGAGAAAAGGCTAACATCTTTGTTCTGCTTCCTGCAACTTCAGGAAGATAAGATCTGTTGTCTTCAGTCTGCTCTGATACAAATTCAGGGAGACAAGGCTGACATCTTCGATCTGCTTCCTGCATCTTCAGGAAGATAAGATCTATTGTCTTCAGTCTGCTCCGCTACAAATTCATGGAGGCAAGGCTGACATCATTGATCTGCTTCCAGTAACTTTAGAAAGATAAGATATGTTGTATTCACTCTGCTCAGCTACAAATTCAGGGAGGCTAGGCTGACATCTTCAATCTGTTTCCTGCAACTTCAGGAAGATAAGATCTGTTGTTTTCAGTTTGCTCCGCTGTAAATTCAGGGAGATGGGGCTGACATCTTCGATCTACTTACTGCGACTTCAGGAAGATTAGATCTCCTGTTTTTTGTCTGCTGTGCTACAACTTCAGGATGGCAAGGCTGGCATATTCGATCTACTTCTTGCAACTTCAGGAAGATAATATCTGTAGTCTTCAGTCTGCTCCGCTACATATTCAGGGAGACAAGGATGACATGTTCGATCTCCTTCCTGTAACTTCAGGAAAATAAGATCTGTTGTCTTCAGTCTGCTCTGCTAGAAATTCAGGGAGGCAAGACTGACATCTTTGATCTGCTTCCAGCAACTTTAGAAAGATAAGATCTGTTGTCTTCAGTCTGCTCAGCTACAAATTCAGGGAGGCTAGGATGACATCTTCGATCTGCTTCCTGCAACGTCAGGAAGATAAGATTTGTAGTGTTCAGTCTGCTCCACTACAAATTCAGGGAGGCAAGGCTGACATCTTCGATCTGCTTCCTGCAACTTCAGGAAGATCAGATATGTTGTCTTCAGTCTGTTCCGCTACAACTTCAGGGAGGCATGGCTGACATCATCTATCTACTTCCTCCAACTTCAAGAAGATAAGATCTGTTGTCCCCAGTCTACTCCGCTATAAAATAAGGGAGACAAGGCTGACATCTTCGATCTGCTTCCAGCAACTTCAAGAAGATAAGATATGTTGTCTTCAGTCTGCTCCGCTACAACTTTAGGGAGGCAAGGCTGACATCCTCGATCTACTTCCTGCAATTTGAGGATGATAAGATCTATTGTCTTCAGTCTGCTCCGCAACAAATTCAGGGAGACAAGGCCAACCTCTTCGATCTGCTTCCTACAACTTCAGGAAGATAAGATCTGTTGTTTTCATTCTGCTCCGCTACAAATTTAGGTAGATATGGCTGACATATTTGATCTGCTTCCTACAACTTTAGGAAGATAAGATCTGTTTTCTTTAGCCTGCTCCGCTACAAATTCAGGGAGGCAAGGCTGAAATCTTTGATCTGCTTTCAGCAACTTTAGGAAGATAAGATCTGTTTTCTTCAGTCTGTTCCACTACAAATTCAGTGAGGCAAGGCTGACATCTTCGATCTACTTCCTGCAACTTCAGGAAGATTAGATCTGTAGTCTTCAGTCTACTCAGCTACAAATTCAAGGAGACAAGGCTGACATCTATGATCTGCTTCCTGCAACTTCAGGAAGATAAGATCTGTTGTCTTCAGTCTGCTCTGCTACAAATTCAGGGAGACAAGGCTGACATCTTCGATCTGCTTCCTGCAGCTTCAGGAAGATAAGATCTATTATCTTCAGTCTGCTCCGCTACAAATTTAGGGAGCCAAGGCTGACATCATTGATCTGCTACCAGCAACTTTAGAAAGATAAGATATGTTGTATTCACTCTTCTCAGCTACAAATTCATGGAGGCTAGGCTGACATCTTCAATCTGTTTCCTGCAACTTCAGGAAGATAAGATCTGTTGTTTTCAGTTTGCTCCGCTGTAAATTCAGGGAGACGGGGCTGACATCTTCGATCTGCTTCCTGCGACTTCAGGAAGATAAGATCTCCTTTTTTCAGTCTGCTCTGCTAAAACTTCAGGGAGGCAAGGCCGACATCCTCGATCTGCTTCCTGCAACTTCAGGAATATAAGATCTACAGTCTTCAGTATGCTCCTCTACAAATTCATGGAGGTGAGGCTTACATATTCAACCTACTTTCTGCCTTCAGTCTGCTCTGCTACAAATTCAGAGAGGCAAGGTTGACATCTTCTATCTGCTTCCTTCAACTTCAGGAAGATAAGATCAGTTGTCTTCAGTCTGCTCCGCTCCAAATTCAGGGAGGCAAGGCTGACTTCTTCGATCTACTTCCTGCAACTTCAGGAAAGACAAGATCTGTATTCTTCAGTCTGCTCCGCTACAAATTCAGGGAGGCAAGGCTGACATCTTCGATCAGCTTCCTGCAACTTCAGGAAGATAAGATATGTTGTCTTCAGTCTGCTCCGCTTCATCTTCCGGGCGTCATGGCTGACATCTTCAATATACTTCCTCCAACTTCAGGAAAATAAGATCTGTTGTCTCCAGTCTACTCTGCTACAAAATCAAGGAGACAAGGCCCACATCTTTGATCAGCTTCCTGCAACTTTAGGAAGATAAGATATGTTGTCTTCAGGATACTTCGCTACTACTTCAGGGAGGTAAGGTTGACATCTTCGATCTGCTTCCCGCAACTTCATGATGATAAGATATGTTGTCTTCAGTCTGCTCCGCTACAAATTTAGGGAGACAAGGTTGACAGCTTCTATCTGCTTCCTGCAACTTCAGGAAGATAAGATCTGTAGTCTTCAGTCTGCTCCGCTACAAATTATGGGAGACAAGGCTAACATCTTCGGTCTGCTTCCTGCAACTTCAGGAAGATAAGATCTGTTTTCTTCAGACTGCTCTGCTACAACTTACATGAGTCAAGGCTAACATCTTCAATCTACCTGCAACTTCAGGAAGATTAGATCTGCAGTCTTTAGTCTGCTCTGCTACAAATTTAGGGAGGCGAGGCTTACATATTTAATCTGTTTTCCTGCAACTTTAGGAAGAAAAGATCTGTTGTCTTCAGTCTGCTCTGCTACAAATTCAGAGAGGCAAGGCAGACATCTTCGATCTGCTTCCTGCAACTTCTGGAAGATAAGATCGGTTGTCTTCAGTCTGCTCCGCTCAAATTCAGGGAGGCAAGGCTGACATCTTGATCTGCTTCCGCAACTTTAGGAAGATAAGATCTGTTCTCTAGTCTGCTCCGCAACAAATTCAGGGAGACAAGGCCCACATCTTCGATCTGCTTCCTGCAACTTTAGGAAGATAAGATACGTTGTCTTCACTCTACTCCGCTACTACTTCAGGGAGACAAGGTTGACATCTTCGATCTGCTTCCTGTAACTTCAGAAAGATAAGATCTGCAGTCTTCAGTCTGCTCCGCTACAAATTCAGGGAGGCAAGGCTTACATATTCAATCTGCTTCTTCCAACTTTAGGAAGATAAGATCTGTTGTCTTCTGTCTGCTCTGCTACAAATTCAGAAAGGGAAGGCTGACAACTTCGATCTGCTTCCTGCAACTTCAGGAAGATAAGATCGGTTTTCTTCAGTCTACTCCACAATTCAGGGAGGCAGGCTGACATCTTCGATCTGCTTCCTGCAACTTCAGGAAGATAAGATCTGTAGTCTTCAGTCTTCTCCGCTACAAATTTGGGAGGCAAGGCTGACATCTTCATCTGCTTCCTGCAACTTCAGGAAGATCAGATATGCTGTCTTCAGTCTGCTTTGCTACAAATTTAGGGAGGCAAGGCTGACATCTTCAATCTGCTACCTAGAACTTCAGGAAAGATAAGATCTGTAGTCTTCAGTCTGCTCCGCTACAAATTCAGGGAGGCAAGGCTGACATCTTCGATCTGCTTCTGCAACTTCAGGAAGATAAGATCTGTGTCTTCAGTCTGCTCCGCTACAACTTTAGGGAGCGGCTGACATCTTCGATCTACTTCCTCAACTTCAGGAGGTAAGATCTGTTTCCCAGTCTACTCTGCTACAAATCAGGGAGACAAGGCTGACATCTTCGATCTGCTTCCTGCAACTTCAGCAAAATAATCTGTTGTCTTCAGTGCTCTGCTACAAATTCAGGGAGGCAAGGCTGACATCTCGATCTGCTTCATGCAACTTCAGGAATATGATCTGTTGTCTTCACTAATCTACAAATTCAGGGAGGCAGGCTGACATCTTCGATCTGCTTCCTGCAACTTCAGGAAGATAAGATCATTGTCTTCAGTCTGCTCCACTCAAATTCAGGGAGGCAAGGCTGACATCTTCGATCTACTTCCTGCAACATCAGGAAGATAAGATCTGTTGTCTTGTTTCGCTCTGCTACAAATTTAGGGAGGCAAGGCTGACATCTTCGATCTGTTTCCTACAATTTCAGGAAGATAAGATCTGTTGTCTTCATTCTTCTCCGCTACAACTTCAGGGAGGCAAAGCTGACATCTTCGATCTACTTCCTACAACTTCAGGAAGATAAGATCTGTTGTCTTCAGTCTGCTCCACTACAACTTTAGGGAGGCATGAATGACATCTTCGATCTGCTTCCTGCAACATTAGGAAGATAAGATCTATAGTCTTCAGTCTACTTCGCAAGAAATTCATGGAGACAAGGCTGACATCTTCGATTTGCTTCCTGGAACTTCAGGAAAATAAGATCTGTTGTCTTCAGTGTGCTCTGTTACAAATTCAGGGAGGCAAGATTCACATCTTCGTTCTACTTCCTGTAACTTCAGGAAGATAAGAACTGTTATCTTCAATTTACTCCGCTACAAATTCAGGGAGGCAAGGCTGATATCTTCATCTGCTTCCAGCAACTTAGAAGATAAGATCTTTTCTTCAGTCTGCTCATCTACAAATTCAGGAGAGCAAGGCTGACATCTTCGATCTGCTTCCTGCAACTTCAGGAAGATAAGATCTGTAGTCTTCAGTCTACTCCGCTACAAATTCAGGGAGACAAGGCTGACATCTTCGATCTGCTTCCTGCAACTTCAAAAAGATCTGTTGTCTTCAGTGTGCTCTGCTACAAATTCAGGGAGGCAAGACTGACATCTTCGATCTGCTTCCTGCAACTTCAGGAAGATAAGATCTGTTGTCTTCAATCTGCTCCACACAATTTAGGGAGGCAGGTTGATATCTTTGATCTGCTTCCAGCAACTTCAGGAAATAAGATCTATTGTCTTCAATCTGCTAATCTACGAATTCAGGGAGGCTAGGCTGACATCTTCGATCTGCTTCCTGCAACTTCAGAAAGATAAGATCTCTTGTCTTCAGTTTGGCGCTAAATTCAGGGAGGCAAGGCTGACATCTTTGATCTGCTTCCTGCAACTTTAGAAGATAAGATCTGTCTTCAGTTGCTCCACTACAAATTCAGGGAGGCAAGGCTATATATTCAATCAGCTTCTGCAACTTCAGGAAGATAAGATCTCTTGTCTTCAGTCTGCTCTGCTACAAATTCAGAAAGGCAAGGCTGACATCTTCGATCTGCTTCCTGCAACTTCAGGAAGATAAGATCTCTAGTCTTCAGTCTGCTCCGCTACAAATTTAGGGAGGCAAGGCTTATATAATCCATCAGCTTCATGCAACTTTTGGAAGATAAGATATGTTTTCTTTAGTCTGCTTCACTACAAATTCAGGGAGGCAAGGCTGACATCTTCGATCTGCTTCTACAACTTCAGAAGATAAGATCTGTAGTCTTCATCTACTCCGCTACAATTCAGGAGGCAGGCTGACATCTTCGATCTGCTTCCTGTAACTTCAGAAGATAAGATCTGTTTCAGTCTGCTCCGCTACAAATTCAGGGAGCAAGGCTTACATATTCGATCTGCTTCTTCCAACTTCAGAAGATAAGATCTGTTGTCTTCTCTGCTCTGCTACAAATTCAGAGGAAGGCTGACATCTTCGATCTGCTTCCTGCAACTTCAGGAAGATAAGATCGGTTTTTCAGTCTGCCACTCAATTCAGGGAGGCAAGGCTGACATCTTCGATC
Organism: Gossypium australe; assembly: GCA_005393395.2. Lineage (NCBI taxonomy): Eukaryota > Viridiplantae > Streptophyta > Magnoliopsida > Malvales > Malvaceae > Gossypium > Gossypium australe. The sequence continues at coordinate 29,780 of SMMG02000336.1, forward strand.
TGGTTCCTGCAACTTCAGGAAGATAAGATCTGTAGTCTTCAGTCTTCTCCACTACCAAATGGGAGGCAGGCTGACATCTTCCATCTGCTTCCTGCAACTTTAGGAAGATAATATGTTGTCTTCAGTCTGCTTTGCTACAATTCAGGGAGGCAAGGCTGACATCTTCGATCTGCTTCCTAGAACTTCAGGAAAGATAAGATCTGTAGTCTTCAGTCTGCTCCGCTACAAATTCAGGGAGGCAAGGCTGA
>SMMG02000336.1:30375-47290 GCA_005393395.2 Gossypium australe
GGTCTGCTCCACTCCAAATTCAGGGAGGCAAGGCTGACATCTTCGATCTACTTCCTGCAACATCAGGAAGATAAGATCTGTTGTCTTCATTCTGCTCTGCTACAAATTCAGGGAGGCAAGGCTGACATCTTCGATCTGTTCTCTGCAATTTCAGGAAGATAAGATATGTTGTCTTCAGTCTACTTTGCTGCAAATTCAGGGAGGTAAGGCTGACTTCTTCGATCTACTTCCTGCAACTTCAGGAAAGACAAGATCTGTATTCTTCAGTCTGCTCCGCTACAAATTCAGGGAGGCAAGGCTGACATCTTCGATCTGCTTCCTGCAACTTCAGGAAGATAAGATATGTTGTCTTCAGTCTGCTCCGCTTCATCTTCCGGGCGTCATGGCTGACATCTTCAATATACTTCCTCCAACTTCAGGAAAATAAGATCTGTTGTCTCCAGTCTACTCTGCTACAAAATCAAGGAGACAATGCCCACATCTTTGATCAGCTTCCTGCAACTTTAGGAAGATAAGATATGTTGTCTTCAGGATACTTCGCTACACTTCAGGGAGGTAAAGGTTGACATCTTCGATCTGCTTCCTGCAACTTCATGATAATAATATGTTGTCTTCAGTCTGCTCCGCTACAAATTTAGGGAGACAAGGTTGACAGCTTCTATCTGCTTCCTGCAACTTCGGGAAGATAAGATCTGTAGTCTTCAGTCTGCTCCGCTACAAATTATGGGAGACAAGGCTAACATCTTCGGTCTGCTTCCTGCAACTTCAGGAAGATAAGATCTGTTTTCTTCAGACTGCTCTGCTACAACTTACATGAGTCAAGGCTAACATCTTCAATCTACCTGCAACTTCAGGAAGATTAGATCTGCAGTCTTTAGTCTGCTCTGCTACAAATTTAGGGAGGCGAGGCTTACATATTTAATCTGTTTCCTGCAACTTTAGGAAGAAAAGATCTGTTGTCTTCAGTCTGCTCTGCTACAAATTCAGAGAGGCAAGGCAGACATCTTCGATCTGCTTCCTGCAACTTCTGGAAGATAAGATCGGTTGTCTTCAGTCTGCTCCGCTCCAAATTCAGGGAGGCAAGGCTGACATCTTTGATCTGCTTCCAGCAGCTTTAGGAAGATAAGATCTGCTATCTCTAGTCTGCTCCGCAACAAATTCAGGGAGACAAGGCCCACATCTTCGATCTGCTTCCTGCAACTTTAGGAAGACAAGATACATTGTCTTCACTCTACTCCGCTACTACTTCAGGGAGACAAGGTTGACATCTTCGATCTGCTTCCTGTAACTTCAGAAAGATAAGATCTGCAGTCTTCAGTCTGCTCCGCTACAAATTCAGGGAGGCAAGGCTTACATATTCAATCTGCTTCTACCAACTTTAGGAAGATAAGATATGTTGTCTTCTGTCTGCTCTGCTACAAATTCAGAAAGGGAAGGCTGACAACTTCGATCTGCTTCCTACAACTTCAGGAAGATAAGATTGGTTTTCTTCAGTCTACTCCACTCCATATTCAGGGAGGCAGGGCTGACATCTTCGATCTGCTTCCTGCAACTTCAGGAAGATAAGATCTGTAGTCTTCAGTCTTCTCCGCTACAAATTTAGGGAGGCATGGCTGACATCTTCCATCTGCTTCCTGCAACTTCAGGAAGAGCAGATATGCTGTCTTCAGTCTGCTTTGCTACAAATTCAGGGAGGCAAGGCTGACATCTTCAATCTGCTACCTAGAACTTCAGGAAAGATAAGATCTGTAGTCTTCAGTCTGCTCCGCTACAAATTCAGGGAGGCAAGGCCGACATCTTCGATCTGCTTTCTGCAACTTCAGGAAGATAAGATCTGTTGTCTTCAGTCTGCTCTGCTACAACTTTAGGGAGCCATGGCTGACATCTTCGATCTACTTCCTCCAACTTCAGGGAGGTAAGATCTGTTGTCCCCAGTCTACTCTGCTACAAAATCAGGGAGACAAGGCTGACATCTTCGATCTGCTTCCTGCAACTTCAGCAAAATAAGATCTGTTGTCTTCAGTGTGCTCTGCTACAAATTCAGGGAGGCAAGGCTGACATCTTCGATCTGCTTCATGCAACTTCAGGAAGATATGATCTGTTGTCTTCAGTCTGCTAATCTACAAATTCAGGGAGGCTAGGCTGACATCTTCGATCTGCTTCCTGCAACTTCAGGAAGATAAGATCAATTGTCTTCAGTCTGCTCCACTCCAAATTCAGGGAGGCAAGGCTGACATCTTCGATCTACTTCCTGCAACATCAGGAAGATAAGATCTGTTGTCTTGATTCCGCTCTGCTACAAATTTAGGGAGGCAAGGCTGACATCTTCGATCTGTTTCCTACAATTTCAGGAAGATAAGATCTGTTGTCTTCATTCTTCTCCGCTACAATTTCAGGGAGGCAAGGCTGACATCTTCGATCTACTTCCTACAACTTCAGGAAGATAAGATCTGTTGTCTTCAGTCTGTTCCACTACAACTTTAGGGAGGCATGAATGACATCTTCGATCTGCTTCCTGCAACATTAGGAAGATAAGATCTATAGTCTTCAGTCTACTTCGCAACAAATTCATGGAGACAAGGCTGACATCTTCGATTTGCTTCCTGGAACTTCAGGAAAATAAGATCTGTTGTCTTCAGTGTGCTCTGTTACAAATTCAGGAAGGCAAGATTCACATCTTCGATCTGCTTCCTGTAACTTCAAGAAGATAAGAACTGTTGTCTTCAATCTACTCCGCTACAAATTCAGGGAGGCAAGGCTGATATCTTTCATCTGCTTCCAGCAACTTTAGAAAGATAAGATCTTTTTTCTTCAGTCTGCTCATCTACAAATTCAGGGAGGCTAGGCTGACATCTCGATCTGCTTCCTGCAACTTCAGGAAGATAAGATCTGTAGTCTTCAGTCTACTCCGCTACAAATTCAGGGAGACAAGGCTGACATCTTCGATCTGCTTCCTGTAACTTCAGGAAAATAAGATCTGTTGTCTTCAGTGTGCTCTGCTACAAATTCAGGGAGGCAAGACTGACATCTTCGATCTGCTTCCTGCAACTTCAGGACGATAAGATCTGTTGTCTTCAATCTGCTCCACTACAAATTCAGGGAGGCAAGGTTGATATCTTTGATCTGCTTCCAGCAACTTTAGAAAGATAAGATCTATTGTCTTCAATCTGCTACTCTACGAATTCAGGGAGGCTAGGCTGACATCTTCGATCTGCTTCCTGCAACTTCAGAAAGATAAGATCTCTTGTCTTCAGTTTGCTCCGCTGTAAATTCAGGGAGACAAGGCTGACATCTTTGATCTGCTTCCTGCAACTTTAGAAAGATAAGAACCCCTGTCTTCAGTTTGCTCCACTACAACTTCAGGGAGGCAAGGCTTATATATTCAATCAGCTTCATGCAACTTTAGGAAGATAAGATCTCTTGTCTTCAGTCTGCTCTGCTACAAATTCAGAAAGGCAAGGCTGACATCTTCGATCTGCTTCCTGCAACTTCAGGAAGATAAGATCGATTGTCTTCGATCTGCTCCGCTCCAAATTCAGGGAGGCAAGGCTGACATATTCGACCTGCTTCCTGCAACTTCAGGAAGATAAGATCTCTAGTCTTCAGTCTGCTCCGCTACAAATTTAGGGGGGCAAGGCTTATATAATCAATCAGCTTCATGCAACTTTTGGAAGATAAGATATGTTTTCTTTAGTCTGTTTCACTACAAATTCAGGGAGGCAAGGCTGACATCTTCGATCTGCTTCTTACAACTTCAAGAAGATAAGATCTGTAGTCTTCAGTCTACTCCGCTACAAATTCAGGAAGGCAGGGCTGACATCTTCGATCTGCTTCCTGTCACTTCAGAAAGATAAGATCTGCAGTATTCAGTCTGCTCCGCTACAAATTCAGGGAGGCAAGGCTTACATATTCACTCTGCTTCTTCCAACTTTAGGAAGATAAGATCTGTTGTCTTCTATCTGCTCTGCTACAAATTCAGAAAGGGAAGGCTGACAACTTCGATCTGCTTCCTGCAACTTCAGGAAGATAAGATCGGTTTTCTTCAGTCTACTCCACTCCATATTCAGGGAGGCAGGGCTGACATCTTCGATCTGGTTCCTGCAACTTCAGGAAGATAAGATCTGTAGTCTTCAGTCTTCTCCGCTACAAATTTAGGGAGGCAAGGCTGACATCTTCCATCTGCTTCCTGCAACTTTAGGAAGATCAGATATGTTATCTTCAGTCTGCTTTGCTACAAATTCAGGGAGGCAAGGCTGACATCTTCGATCTGCTTCCTAGAACTTCAGGAAAGATAAGATCTGTAGTCTTCAGTCTGCTCCGCTACAAATTCAGGGAGGCAAGGCTGACATCTTCGATCTGCTTCCTGCAACTTCAGGAAGATAAAATCTGTTGTCTTCAGTCTGCTCCGCTACAACTTTAGGGAGCCATGGCTGACATCTTCGATCTACTTCCTCCAACTTCAGGAAGATAAGATCTCTTGTCTCCAGTCATCTCTGCTACAAAATCAGGGAGACAAGGCTGACATCTTCGATCTGCTTCCTGCAACTTCAGGAAAATATGATCTGTTGTCTTCAGTGTGCTCTGCTACAAATTCAGGGAGGCAAGGCTGACATCTTCGATCTACTTCATGCATCTTCAGGAAGATATGATCTGTTGTCTTCGTTCTACTCATCTACAAATTCAGGGAGGCTAGGCTGACATCTTCGATCTGCTTCCTGCAACTTCAGGAAGATAAGATCGATTGTCTTTGGTCTGCTCCACTCCAAATTCAGGGAGGCAAGGCTGACATCTTCGATCTACTTCCTGCAACATTAGGAAGATAAGATCTGTTGTCTTCATTCTGCTCTGCTACAAATTAAGGGAGGCAAGGCTGACATCTTCGATCTGTTTCCTGCAATTTCAGGAAGATAAGATATGTTGTCTTCAGTCTACTTTGCTGCAAATTCAGGGAGGCAAGGCTGACTTCTTCGATCTGTATTCTTCAGTCTGCTCCGCTACAAATTCAGGGAGGCAAGGCTGACATCTTCGATCTGCTTCCTGCAACTTCAGGAAGATAAGATATGTTGTCTTCAGTCTGCTCCGCTTCATCTTCCGGGCGTCATGGCTGACATCTTCAATATACTTCCTCCAACTTCAGGAAAATAAGATCTGTTGTCTCCAGTCTACTCTGCTACAAAATCAAGGAGACAAGGCCCACATCTTTGATCAGCTTCCTGCAACTTCAGGAAGATAAGATCTGTTGTTTTCATTTTACTCTGTTACAAATTCAGGTTAGATATGGCTGACATCTTCGATCTGCTTCCTACAACTTTAGGAAGATAAGATCTGTTTTCTTTAGCCTGCTCCGCTACAAATTTAGGGAGGCAAGGCTGACATCTTCGATCTACTTCCAGCAACTTTAGGAAAATAATATATGTTTTCTTCAGTCTGTTCTACTACAAATTCAGAGATGCAAGGCTCACATCTTTGATCTACTTCCTGTAACTTCAGGAAGATAAGATCTGTTGTCTTTAGTCTGCTCCGCTACAACTTCAGGGAGGCATGACTGACATCTTCGATCTGTTTCCTGCAACATCAGGAAGATAAGATCTGTAGTTTTCAGTTGCTCCGCTACAAATTCAGGGAGACAAGGCTGACATCTTTGATCTACTTCCTACAACTTCAGGAAGATAAAATCTGTTGTCTTCAGTCTGCTTTGCTACAAATTCAGGGAGACGAGGCTGACATCTTCGATATGTTTCCTGTAATTTCAGGAAGATAAGATCTGTTGTCTTCAATCTTCTCTGCTACAACTTCAGCGAGGCAAGGCAGACATCTTGGATATACTTCCTGCAACTTCAGGCAGATAAGATATGTTTTCTTCAGTCTGTTTCACTACAAATTCAGGGAGGCAAGGCTGACATCTTCGATCTATTTCCTGCAATTTCAAGAAGATAAGATCTGTTGTCTCCAGCCTTCTCCGCTACAACTTCAGGGAGGCAAGGCTGACATCTTCGTTCTACTTCCTGCAACTTCAGGAAGATAAGATCTGTTGTCTTCAGTCTGCTCCGCTACAACTTTAGGGAGGCATGACTGACATCTTCGATCTGCTTTCTGCAACTTTAGGAAGATAAGATCTGCAGTCTTCAGTCTACTCCGCTACAAATTCAGGGAGACAAGGCTGACATCTTTGATCTGCTTCCTGCAACTTCAGGAAAATAAGATCTGTTGTCTTCAGTGTGCTCTGCTATAAATTCAGGGAGGCAAGACTGACATCTTCGATCTGCTTCCTGCAACTTCAGGAAGATAAGATCTGTTGTCTTCAGTCTGCTCCGCTACAAATTCAGGGAGGCAAGGCTGATATCTTTGATCTGCTTCCAGCAACTTTAGAAAGATAAGATCTGTTGTCTTCAGTCTGCTCTACAAATTCAGGGAGGCTAGGCTGACATCTTCGATCTGCTTCCTGCAACTTCAGGAAGATAAGATCTCTTGTCTTCAGTTGCTCCGCTAAATTCAGGGAGACAGGCTGACATCTTCGATCTGCTTCCTGCAACTTCAGGAAGATAAGATCCTGTCTTCAGTTTGCTCCACTACAACTTCAGGGAGGCAAGGCTGACATCTTCGATCTGCTTCCTGCAACTTCAGGAAGATAAGATCTGCAGTCTTCAGTCTGCTCCGCTACAAATTCAAGGAGACAAGGCTGACATCTTCGATCTGTTTCCTGCAATTTCAGGATGATAAGAGCTGTTGTCTTCAGTCTTCTCCGCTACAACTTCAGGGAGGCAAGGCTGACATCTTCGTTCTACTTCCTGCAACTTCAGGAAGATAAGATCTGTTGTCTTCAGTCTGCTCCGCTACAACTTTAGGGAGGCATGACTGACATCTTCGATCTACTTTCTGCAACTTTAGAAAGATAAGATCTGCAGTCTTCATTCTACTCTGCTACAAATTCAGGGAGACAAGGCTGACATCTTTGATCTGCTTCCTGCAACTTTAGGAAAATAAGATCTGTTGTCTTCAGTGTGCTCTGCTATAAATTCAGGGAGGCAAGACTGACATTTTCGATCTGCTTCCTGCAACTTCAGGAAGATAAGATCTGTTGTCTTCAGTCTGCTCCGCTACAAATTCAGGGAGGCAAGGCTGATATCTTTGATCTGCTTCCAGCAACTTTAGAAAGATAAGATCTGTTGTCTTCAGTCTGCTAATCTACAAATTCAGGGAGGCTAGGCTGACATCTTCGATCTGCTTCCTGCAACTTTAGGAAGATAAGATCTCTTGTCTTCAGTTTGCTCCGCTGTAAATTCAGGGAGACAGGGCTGACATCTTCGATCTGCTTCCTGCAACTTCAGGAAGATAAGAACTTCTGTCTTCAGTTTGCTCCACTACAACTTCAGGGAGGCAAGGCTGACATCTTCGATCTGCTTCCTGCAACTTCAGGAAGATAAGATCTGCAGTCTTCAGTCTGCTCCGCTACAAATTCAAGGAGACAAGGCTGACATCTTCGATCTGTTTCCTGCAATTTCAGGATGATAAGAGCTGTTGTCTTCAGTCTTCTCCGCTACAACTTCAGGGAGGCAAGGCTGACATCTTCGATCTACTTCCTGCAACTCAGGAAGATAAGATCTGTTTTCTTCAGTCTGCTCCGCTACAAATGGGAGGCAAGGCTGACATCTTCGATCTGTTCCTGCAAATTCAGGAAGATAAGATCCGTTGTCTTCAGTCTTTTCCGCTACAACTTTAGGGAGGTAAGGCCGACACCTTCGATCTGCTTCCTGCAACTTCAGGAAGATAAGATCTGTTGTCTTCAGTCTGCTCCACTACAACTTCAGGGTGGCATGACTGACATCTTCGTTCTGCTTCCTGCAACTTTAGGAAGATAAGATCTGTAGTTTTCAGTCTACTCCGCTACAAATTCAGGGAGACAAGGCTGACATCTTCGATCTGCTTCCAGCAACTTCAGGAAGATAAGATATGTTGTCTTCATTGTGCTCTGCTACAAATTCAGGGAGGCAAGGCTGATATCTTCGATCTGCTTCCTGTAACTTCAAGAAGATAAGGTATGTTGTCTTCAGTCTGCTTCGCTACAAATTCAGGGAGGCAAGGTTGATATCTTTGATCTGCTTCCAGCAACTTTAGAAAGATAAGATCTGTTGTCTTCAGTCTGCTCATCTACAAATTCAGGGAGGCTAGGCTGACATCTTCGATCTGCTTCCTGCAACTTCAGGAAGATAAGATCTGTCTTCAGTCTGCTCTCAACAAATTCAGGGAGGCGATGCTTACATATTCAACCAGCTTCCTGCAACTTTAGGAAGATAAGATCTGTTGTCTTCAGTCTGCTCTGCTACAAATTCAGAGAGGCAATGCTGACATCTTCGATCTGCTTCCTACAACTTCAGGAAGATAAGATCTCTTGTCTTCAGTCTGCTCCGCTACAAATTCAGGGAGGCAAGGCTTATATATTCAATCAGCTTCATGCAACTTTAGGAAGATAAGATCTGTTGTCTTCAGTCTGCTCTGCTACAAATTCAGAAAGGCAAGGCTGACATCTTCGATCTGCTTCCTGCAACTTCGGGAAGATAAGATCGATTGTCTTCGGTCTGCTCCGCTCCAAATTCAGGGAGGCAAGGCTGACATATTCGATCTGCTTCCTGCAACTTCAGGAAGATAAGATCTGTAGTCTTCAGTCTACTCCGCTACAAATTCAAGGAGGCAAGGCTTATATATTCAATCAACTTCATGCAACTTTAGGAAGATAAGATATGTTTTTCAGTCTGCTCACTACAAATTCAGGGAGGCAAGGCTGACATCTTCGATCTGCTTCTGCAACTTCAGGAAGATAAGATCTGTAGTCTTCAGTCTACTCCGCTACAAATTCAGGGAGGCAGGGCTGACATCTTCGATCTGCTTCCTAAACTTCAGAAATATAGATCTGTCTTCAGTCTGCTCCGCTACAAATTCAGGGAGGCAAGGCTTACATCTTCATCTGCTTCTTCCAACTTTAAGATAAGATCTGTTGTCTTCAGTCTGCTCTGCTACAAATTCAGAGGGAAGGCTGACATCCGATTGCTTCCTGAACTTCAGGAAGATAATATCGGTTTTCTTCAGTCTACTCCTCCAATTCAGGGAGGCAGGCTGACATCTTCGATCTACTTCCTGCAACTTCAGGAAGATAAAATCTGTAGTCTTCAGTCTTCTCCGCTACAATTTAGGGAGGCAAGGCTAACATCTTCCATCTGCTTCCTGCAACTTCAGGAAGATCAGATATGTTGTCTTCAGTTTGCTTTGCTACAAATTCAGGGAGGCAAGGCTGACATCTTCGATCTGCTTCCTAGAACTTCAGGAAGATAAGATCTGTAGTCTTCAGTCTGCTCCGCTACAAATTCAGGGAGGCAAGGCTGATATCTTCGATCTGCTTCCTGCAACTTCAGGATAAGATCTGTTGTCTTCAGTCTGCTCCGCTACAACTTTAGGGAGCCATGGCTGACATCTTCGATCTACTTCCTCAACTTCAGGAAGATAAGATCTGTTGTCCCCAGTCTACTCTGCTACAAAATCAGGGAGACAAGGCTGACATCTTCGATCTGCTTCCTGCAACTTCAGGAAAATAAGATCTGTTGTCTTCAGTATGCTCTGCTACAAATTCAGGGAGGCAAGGCTGACATCTTCGATTGCTTCTGCAACTTGAGGAAGATAGATCTGTTGTCTTCAATCTGCTCCACTACAAATTCAGGGAGGCAAGGCTGACATCTTTGATCTGCTTCAAACTTTAGGAAGATAAGATCTGTTGTCTTCAGTCTGCTCCTATACAGGGAGGCTGGTGACATCTTCGATCTGCTTCCTGCAACTTCAGGAAGATAAGATCTGTTGTCTTCAGTCTGCTCCGCTAAATTCAGGAGACAGGCTGACATCTTCGATCTGCTTCCTAACTTCAGGAAGATAAGATCTGTGTCTTCAGTCTGCTCCGCTACAAATTCAGGAGGCAAGGCTGACATCTTCGATCTACTTCCTGCAACTTCAGAAGATAAGATCTGCAGTCTTCAGTCTGCTCCGCTACAAATTCAGAGCGGCAAGGCTTACATATTCAATTTGCTTCCTGCAACATTAGGAAGATAAGATCTGTTGTCTTCAGTCTACTCTGCTACAAATTCAGAAAGGCAAGGCTGACATCTTCGATCTGCTTCCTGCAACTTCAGGAAGATAAGATCGATTGTCTTCAGTCTGCTTCGCTCCAAATTCAGGGAGGCAAGGCTACATCTTCGATCTGCTTCTTGCAACTTCAGGAAGATAAGATCTGTAGTCTTCAGTCTGCTCCGCTCAAATTTAGGGAGGCAAGGCTGACATCTTAAATCTGCTTCCTGCAACTTCAGGAAGATAAGATTTGTGTCTTCAGTCTACTCTGCTACAAATTCAGAGGCAAGGCTGACATCTTCGATCTGCTTCCTGCAACTTCAGGAAGATAAGATCGTTGTCTTCAGTCTGCTCCACTCCAAATTTAGGGAGGCAAGGCTACATCTTCGATCTGCTTCCTGCAACTTCAGGAAGATAAGATTGTAGTCTTCAGTCTGCTCCGCTACAAATTCAGGGAGCAAGGCTGACATCTTCGATCTGCTTCCTGCAACTTCAGGAAGATAAGATCTGTTGTCTTCAGTCTCTCCGTACAACTTCAGGGAACCATGGCTGACATCTTTGATCTGCTTCCTCAACTTCAGGAAGAAATCTGTTTCCAGTCTGCTCCGCTACAAAATCAGGGAGACAAGCTGACATCTTCGATCTGCTTCCAGCAACTTCAGGAAGATAAGATATGTTTCTTCATCTGCTCGCTACATTCAGGGAGGCAACAATCGATCCTTCCTGCAACTTCAGGAAGATAAGATCTGATGTCTCTTCTGCTCCGCACAAATTTAGGGAGACAAGGCACATCTTCGATCTGCTTCCTGCAATTTCAGGAAGTTATCTGTTGTTTTCATTCTCCGCTACAAATTCAGGGAGAAGGCTGACATCTTCGATCTGCTTCCTGCAACTTCAAGATAAGATGTTTTTAGCTGCTCCGCTACAAATTCAGGAGGCAAGGCTGACATCTTCGATCTGCTTCCAGCAACTTTAGGAAGATAAGATCTGTTTTCTTCAGTCTGTTCCACTACAAATTCAGGGAGGCAAGGCCCACATCTTTGATCTACTTCCTGTAACTTCAGGAAGATATGATCTGTTGTCTTTATTCTACTCCCCTACAACTTCAGGGAGGCATGACTGACATCTTCGATCTACTTCTTGCAACTTCAGGAAGATATGATCTGTAGCCTTCAGTCTGCTCCGCTACAAATTCAGGGAGACAAGGCTGACATCTTCGATCTTCTTCCTGCAACTTCAGGAAAATTAAATCTGTTGTCTTCAGTCTGCTTTGCTACAAATTCAGGGAGACAAGGCTGACATCTTCGATCTGCTTCCTGCAACTTTAGGAAGATAAGATCTGTTGTCTTTGGTCTGCTCCGCTACAAATTCAGGGAAGCAAGGCTGACATCTTTGATCTGCTTCCAGTAACTTGAGAAAGATCAGATATGTTGTCTTCAGTCTGCTCAGCTACAAATTTAGGGAGGCAGGCTGACCTCTTCGATCTGTTCCTGCAATTCAGGATGATAGATCTATCTTCAGTCTGCTCCGCTACAAATTCAGGGAGGCAAGGCTGACATCTTCGATCTACTTCCTACAACTTCAGGAAGATAAGATCTGCAGTCTTCGTCTGGTCCGCTACAAATTCAGGAGGCGAGGCTCATCATTTGCTTCTGCAACTTAGAAGATAAGATCTGTTGTTTCAGTCTACTCTGCTCCAAATTCAGGGAGGCGGCTGACATCTTTGATCTGCTTCCCAACTTTAGGAAGATAAGATCTGTTTCTCTAGTCTGCTCCATAATTTCAGGGAGACAAGGCCCACATCTTCGATCTGCTTCCTACAACTTCAGGAAGATAAGATCTGTTGTCTCGAGTCTGCTCCGCTACAACTTCAGGGAGGCAAGGCTGACATCTTCGATCTGCTTCCTGCAACTTCAGGAAGATAAGATCTGTTCTTCAGTCTGCTCCACTACAAATTCAGAGGTAAAGACATCTTCGATCTGCTTCCTGCAACTTCAGGAAGATAAGATCTATCTCAGTTGCTCTGCTACAATTCATGGAGACAAGGCTGACATCTTCGATCTGCTTCCTGCAACTTCAGGAAGATAAGTCTGTTGTCTTCAGTCTGCTCCGCTACAATTCAGGGCAAGGCTGACATCTTCCATCTGTTCCAATTCAGAAGATAAGATATATTTTCTCAGTCTGTTCTCTACAAATTTAGGGAGGCGGCTGACATCTTCGATCTGCTTCCTACAACTTCAGGAAGATAAGATCTGTTGTCTTCAGTCTGCACCGCAACAAATTCAGGGAGACAAGACATCTCGATCTGCTTCTGCAACTTCAAAAGATAGATCTTGTGTTTTCATTCTGCTCCGCTACAAATTCAGGTAGATAGGCTGACATCTTCGATCTGCTTCCTGCAACTTTAGGTAGATCTGTTTTCTTTAGTCTACTCGCTACAAATTTAGGGAGGCAAGGCTGGCATCTTCGATCTGCTTCCAGCAACTTGGAAGATAAGATCTGTTTCTTCAGTCTCCACTACAAATTCAGGGAGGCAAGGATGACATCTTCGATCTGCTTCCTGCAACTTCAGGAAGATAAGATCTGTTTCTTCAGTCTGCTCGCTACAACTTCAGAGAGGCAAGGTGACATCTTCGAACTGCTTCCTACAACTTCAGGAAGATAAGATCTGTTCTTCAGTCTGCTCCTACAAATTCAGGGAGACAAGGCTAATCTTCGATCTGCTTCCTGCAACTTCAGGAAGATAAGATCTGTTGTCTTCAGTCTCTCTACAAATTCAGGAGACAAGGCTGACATCTTCGATCTGCTTCCTGTAACTTCAGGAAGATAAGATCTACTCTTAGTTGCTCTGCTACAAATTCAGGAGACAAGGCTGACATCTTCGATCTGCTTCCTGCAACTTCAGGAAGATAATCTGTTGTCTTCAGTCTGCTCCGCTACAAATTCAGGGATACAAGGCTGACATCTTCATCTGTTTCCTTTAATTCAGAAGATAAGATCTTTCTCAGTCTGCTACAACTTAGGGAGGCTTGGCTGACATCTTCGATCTGCTTCCTACAACTTCAGGAAGATAAGATCTGTTGTCTTCAGTCTGCACCGCACAAATTCAGGGAGACAAGGCCCACATCTCGATCTGCTTCCTGCAACTTCAAAGATAGATCTGTGTTTTCATTCTGCTCCGCTACAAATTCAGGTAGAAGGCTGACATCTTCGATCTGCTTCCTGCAACTTTAGGTAGATCTGTTTCTTTAGTCTACTTCGCTACAAATTCAGGGAGGCAAGGCTGACATCTTCGATCTGCTTCCAGCAACTTTAGGAAGATAAGATCTGTTTCTTCAGTCTTCCTACAAATTCAGGGAGGCAAGGATGACATCTTCGATCATTCTTCTGCTTCAACTTCAGGCATCTCTTTCCTGCAACTTCAGGAAGATAAGATCTGTTGTCAGTCTGCTCCTACAAATTCAGGGAAGGCTGACATCTTCGATCTGCTTCCTGCAACTTCAGGAAGATAAGATCTGTAGTCTTCAGTCTGCTCCGCTACAAATTCAGGGAGACAAGGCTGACATCTTCGATCTGCTTCCTGCAACTTCAGGAAGATAAGATCTGTTGTCTTCAGTCTCCGCTACAAATTCAGGAGGCAAGGCTGACATCTTCGATCTGCTTCCTGCAACTTCAGGAAGATAAGATCTATTGTCTTCAGTCTCCGCTACAAATTCAGGGAGGCAAGGCTGACATCTTCGATCTGCTTCCAGCAACTTGAGGAAGATAAGATCCGGTGTCTTCAGTCTGCTCTGCAACAAATTCAGGGAGGCAAGGCTGACATCTTCGATCTGCTTCCTGCAACTTCAGGAAGATAAGATATGTTCTTCAGTCTACTCGCTACAAATTCAAGGGCAAGGCTGACATCTTCGATCTGCTTCCTGCAACTTCAGGAATAATCGTTGTCTTCAGTCTGCTCCCAAATTCAGGGAGGCAAGGCTGACATCTTCGATCTGCTTCCTGCAACTTCAGGAAGATAAGATCTGTGTCAGTCTGCTCCGCTACAAATTCAGGGAGGCAAGGCTGACATCTTCGATCTGCTTCCTGCAACTTCAGGAAGATAAGATCTGTGTCTTCAGTCTGCTCCGCTACATTCAGGGAGGGCTGACATCTATCTTTCCTGCAACTTTAGGAAGATAATGTTGTCTTCAGTCTGCTACACTTCAGGGAGGAAGGTGACATCTTCGATCTGCTTCCTGCAACTTCAGAGATAAGATCTGTTTAGTCTTCCTGCTACAAATTCAGGAGACAAGGCTGACATCTTCGATCTGCTTCCTGCAACTTCAGGAAGATAAGATCTATTCTTCAGTCTGCTCCGCTACAAATTCAGGGAGGCAAGGCTGACATCTTCGATCTGCTTCCTGCAACTTCAGGAAGATAAGATCTGTTTCTTCAGTCTGCTCCGCTACAACTTCAGAGGCAAGGCTGACATCTTCGATCTGCTTCCTGCAACTTCAGAAGATAAGATCTGTTGTCTTCAGTCTGCTGCTACAAATTCAGGCAAGGCTGACATCTTCGATCTGTTCCTGCAACTTCAGGAAGATAAGATATGTTTCTTCAGTCTGCTACAATTCAGGGAGGCAAGGCTGACATCTTCGATCTGCTTCCTGCAACTTCAGGAAGATAAGATCTGTGTCTTCAGTCTGCTCCTACAAATTCAGAGACAAGGCTGCATCTTCGATCTGCTTCCTGCAACTTCAGGAAGATAAGTCTAGTCTGCTCCGCTACAAATTCAGGAGACAAGGCTGACATCTTCGATCTGCTTCCTGCAACTTCAGGAAGATAAGATCTGTTGTCTTCAGTCTCTCGCTACAATTCAGGGACAAGGCTGACATCTTCGATCTGCTTCCTGCAACTTCAGGAAGATATCTGTTGTCTTCAGTCTTCCGCTACAATTCAGGAGGCAAGGCTGACATCTTCGATCTCTTCCTGCAACTTGGAAGATAGATATGTTGTCTTCAGTCTGCTCCGCTACAAATTCGGGAAAGGCTGACATCTTCGATCTGCTTCCAGCAACTTTAGGAAGATAAGATCTGTTGTCTTCAGTCTGCTCCGCTACAAATTCAGGGAGACAAGGCTGACATCTTCGATCTGCTTCCTGCAACTTTAGGAAGATAAGATCTATTTCTTCAGTCTGCTCCGCTACAAATTCAGGGAGCAAGGCTGACATCTTCGATCTGCTTCCTGCAACTTCAGGAAGATAAGATCTGTTGTCTTCAGTCTGCTCCGCTACAAATTCAGGGAGGCAAGGCTGACATCTTCGATCTGCTTCCTGCAACTTCAGGAAGATAAGATCTGTGTCTTCAGTCTGCTCCGCTACAAATTCAGGGAGGCAAGGTTGACATCTTCGATCTGCTTCCTGCAACTTCAGGAAGATAAGATCTGTTGTCTTCAGTCTGTGCTACAATTCAGGGAGGCAAGGCTGACATCTTCGATCTGCTTCCTGCAACTTCAGGAAGATAAGATCTGTCTTCAGTCTGCTCTGCTATCGATCTGCTTCCTGCAACTTCAGGAAGATAAGATCTGTTGTCTTCAGTCTGCTCCGCTACACTTCAGGGAGGCAAGGTGACATCTTTGATCTGCTTCCAACTTCAGGAAGATCTGTTGTCAGTCTCTCCACTACAATTCAGGGGACAAGGCTGACATCTTCGATCTGCTTCCACAACTTCAGGAAGATAAGATATGTTGCTTCAGTCTGCTTCCGCTACAAATTCAGGGAGGCAAGGCTGACATCTTCATCTGCTTCCTGCAACTTCAGGAAGATAAGATCTGTTGTCTTCAGTCTGCTCCGCTACAAATTCAAGGGGCAAGGCTGACATCTTCGATCTGCTTCCTACAACTTCAGGAAGATAAGATCTGTTTTCAGTCTGCTCCGCTACAAATTCAGGGAGGGACATCTCTAATCTTCCTGCAACTTCAGGAAGATAAGATCTGTTGTCTTCAGTCTGCTCCGCTACAAATTCAGGGAGGCAAGGCTGACATCTTCGATCTGCTTCCTGCAACTTCAGGAAGATAAGATCTGTTCTTCAGTCTGCCCCTACAAATTCAGGGAGGCAAGGCTGACATCTTCGATCTGCTTCCTGCAACTTCAGGAAGATAAGATCTGTTGTCTTCAGTCTCCGCTATTTCAGGGGCAAGGCTGACATCTTCATCTGCTTCCTCAACTTCAGGAAGATAAGATCTGTTGTCTCAGTCTGCTCCGCTACAAATCAGGACAAGGCTGACATCTTCGATCTGCTTCAACTTCAGGAAGATAAGATATGTTGTCTTCAGTCTGCTCCGCTACAATTCAGGGCAAGGCTGACATCTTCGATCTACTTCCTGCAACTTCAGGAAGATAAGATCTGTTGTCTTCAGTCTTTGCTACAAATTCAGAGACAAGGCTGACATCTTCGATCTGCTTCCTGCAACTTCAGGAAGATAAGATATGTTGTCTTCAGTCTGCTCCGCTACAAATTCAGGGAGACAAGGCACATCTTCATATGCTGCCTGCAACTTCAGGAAGTAAGATCTGTTGTTTCATTGCTCCGCTACAAATTCAGGTAGAGGCTGACATCTTTGATCTGCTTCCTACAACTTCAGGAAGATAAGATCTGTTTCTTCAGTCTGCTCCGCTACAATTCAGGGAGAGACATCTTTCGATCTTTCCAGCAACTTCAGGAAGATAAGATCTATTGTCTTTAGTCTTCTCTACTACAAATCTGGGAGTCAAGCTTTATATCGATCTGCTTCCTCTAACTTCAGGAAGACTAGATCATCTGTCTCCAGT